>KV908583.1:226935-231811 GCA_002005505.1 Botryococcus braunii | reverse complement strand
ATTGTTTGCAGTTCAGGCCTTAGGTTTTGTCCTGGACCTTTCTGGCCCTTGCTCATTTCTGGGCTCTGTCCTGGGGCTTTCTTGCCCCGTACTCCGTGCTACTAATTCACCACGTGAGAGTGCACTCGTTTCTATAAAAGAGTGAAGCCTATGCTAACCGCACACCAGAAATCTGGCACGCGGGTACGGGGAATCTAGGGGCCCGAGACAAAAGGTATTGTAGTAAAAAACACGAGGGGGAGAGGGGGGGATGGAGGGAACGGTGGGGAGAGAGAGAGAGAGGGAGGGAGGGAGGGAGAGAGAGAGAGAGAGAGAGGAGAGAGAGAGGAGAGAGAGAGAGAGAGAGAGAGAGAGAGAGAGAGGAGAGAGAGAGAGAGAGAGAGAGAGAGAGAGGAGAGGAGAGAGAGAGAGAGAGAGGAGAGAGAGAGAGAGGAGAGAGAGAGAGAGAGAGAGAGAGAGAGAGAGAGAGAGAGAGAGAGAGAGAGGAGAGAGAGAGAGAGAGAGAGAGAGAGAGAGAGGAGAGAGAGAGAGAGAGGAGGGGGGGGGGGGGGAAATGGAGAGGGAGAGAGTCTTTGGGTTTATGTCAGACCTGGTTTTGACTGATCTTGTTTCTTAGAGTTTGTGTCTGGTCTATTTCAGTTTTGGATCCCGCGTGAAAACCAAATTTGGTTTTCCATCTCATCAGCCCTTTGGCTGGGTTGATGTAATTCTTCTTTTACAAGAGTGGGATGAAAAAGAGCAGCCCAACGTTTAAGGAATCTTCTTCTGCCTGCCCGCCCGCCTGCCTGTGAGCCTGTCTGCCTGCCCGATTACCTGTGTTGTATAAACTGATAGGTACGTATAGATACGTGACGGCAAACGTACCTAGATACAAGGGCGCTATCAGTTTGTCAAGTGGTTTTAGGAAACATTGTATAACTTGAACTTCTCCACGTGTGGAGTACAAGGAAGAAGATGCGCCTGATTGCGTATCTAGGGTAATGTATGGTGATCAGTCAGGTTGATCATATAGTGACCTCCATGCAGTACAGGTCTTGTACTAGTGACGGTGTGGTCACAAGGTAAAGACTCCATTGAGTGTGTACACGTGTATAAGTTTAGGATCCCTGGTGCAGCTGCAGAGCTACACGTTGGCATAGGGCCAAGTCAGGGTTGTTTATGTGGCCATGCAGTACGGTACGGCTTCTCAAATGGGACTGTACCGTTACCGCCGGTTACGATCAGGAAGCATAGAAACGCCAGATCGCGAGCGAGCTTGGCAGTCGATTGGATGTGGAATACATCTAGGTTCGAGCTCCAAGCTGATAAGTGTTTGCTCTGTATTGAATGACTGCTTGATAAACTGCTATCTCACTCATTGCAATACAGGTAAGCTTGCGATCGATGGCAAGGGTAACGGTCGCAGCCGAGTGGCTGCGATCACAGGGTTTAGGCGCATGTTTGCTGTTATCATTGTTGATAATGAAGTAATACATGTGCTTGTGTTGCAGGAGTTGCATTGCTTGTTTGTTACTGTTGGGCGAACAGTAAGGCTATTTGTGTGTTGAGAGTTACACACTGGTTAATAGCGGTGAGTACAGATACGCATAACAGGCATGCTCCTGCTGGTTGAATAACTGTCTTGTTAAGATCCCTAATGAACCACGTATTGTGCAGATCGGTTGGGAGTAGCCGTCAAACTCCTGGGACTGCTGAGGGCCAAGGGCGCCCTGATAAGAGAGCAGTCGGTATGTGGATAGTTTGTGTGTGTGTGTGTGTGTGTGTGTGTGTGTGTGTGTGTGTGTGTGTGTGTGTGTGTGTGTGTGTGTGTGTGTGTGTGTGTGTGTGTGTGTGTGTGTGTGTGTGTGTGTGTGTGTGTGTGTGTGTGTGCTGTGGTTTAGATATATTTAGAGGACACTGATGACCCACCAGAAAAGACGTAACGCTCGGGTTGCAGGCAGATATAGACGGCAGTGCGAGCACTGGTCTATATATACATTGATATTACTTGGTGGTGTTCACAGGTAAATATACATAAACCATTGTAATGAGTCGATTGGATGTGGAATACATCTAGGTTCGAGCTCCAAGCTGATAAGTGTTTGCTCTGTATTGAATGACTGCTTGATAAACTGCTATCTCACTCATTGCAATACAGGAGTTGCACTGCTTGTTTGTTACTGTTGGGCGAACAGTAAGGCTATTTGTGTGTTGAGAGTTACACACTGGTTAATAGTGATCGGTTGGGAGTAGCCGTCAAACTCCTGGGACTGCTGAGGGCCAAGGGCGCCCTGATAAGAGAGCAGTCGGCAGATATAGACGGCAGTGCGAGCACTGGTCTATATATACATTGACATTACTTGGTGGTGTTCACAGGATATGACACTCGGCATACAAACGGATCGCTGACAGTTACGGCAACCTCCATTCAATACACTACAACCTGCCTGCTGCCTCTTCCCTGTCGTATGTTAAATTTTATGTTCATTTCTTCCTTCCTTCGAATATGTTATACGCATGTGCTTATTCCCCCCCCCCTTCTCTCTCTCTCTCTCTCTCTCTCTCTCTCTCTCTCTCTCTCTCCTCTCTCTCTCTCTCTCTCTCTCTCTCTCTCTCTCTCCCCCTCTCCCCCTCTCCCTCTCCCTCTCCCTCTCCCTCTCCCTCTCCCTCTCCCTCTCCCTCTCCCTCTCCCTCTCCCTCTCCCTCTCCCTCCCCTCCCCCCCCCCCCCCCCCCCTCCCTCCCCTCTCTCTCCTCTCCTCTCTCCTCTCTCTCTCTCTCTCTCTCTCTCTCTCTCTCTCTCTCTCTCTCTCTCTCTCTCTCTCTCTCTCTCTCTCTCTATCTCTCCCTCCTCCCTCCCTCCTCCTCCCTCTCTCCCCCCCCTTTCCCCCCCTTCCCCCGGAAGGAGGAGACCCCCCCCCTTTCCCTTACTTTCCCCAACCTCCCTCCCTTCTTCCGCCTCTTCTCCCTCCTCCCTCCCTCCCTTCCCCCCTCTGGTTTCTCTAGCCTCTTTCTCTCTTTCTTCCCCGTTCCAAACCCTCCCGGCTTCTTTCCCCCGGCTGTCAACCCTTGCACACATTTGATTACGTTGATCCCCTCGTATGCGTTCATAAGGACACTTGTGCTGGCTTTCCCAATGCAGGACATCTTTTCCTTGCTGCCCCTTTCGCTGCTTGCGTTTCCTATTACTCTGCAAAACTGGGTTGTGCATTAAGTCAAAACTGTCGCTACGACAATTTCGCAGATATTCATTTCTAGGGACAAGGAAGATGGGGCGAGAGCCCTAATCTCCTACCCTGGGGCCCAAACTCCGGGCCGTTTGACCCCGTTGCTATAGTCCTCCCCCCACCCCCCCCCCACCCCGGGGAATTGATAGCTCAAGTGCTAAGGAAAACTTTGAAAACCTGGGTGAATGTTGTCACATGCATGTGGGTCCGAGACATTCCATTGCTTAGGAAACAGAGGACGGGGTCCGGAGTCCTGAACTCCCACCCCAATACTCCTGGCAGTGTGACTCCGTGGCCATAATCTTTTCCACCCTTCCCCCGTTGGATCAGTCGAGCAATAATGAAACCGTGGAAAACCCGGCCATAATCTTTTCCACCCTTCCCCCGTTGGATCAGTCGAGCAATAATGAAACCGTGGAAAACCCGAGAAGAAAGACGTGACAGGAGTCCCATACATACATGCCCCCCCCCCAAAAAACACACACACACACACACACACACACACACACACACACACACACACACACACACACACACACACACACACACACACACACACATCTACTATATCCGGATGAGGAGAACCCCAAATCCCAAATCCCTACACACTATATTTATGAGGACCAGTATGGTGTAAGAGTAGGTTTCTCAGGTCCGTGCCTGCAAGTGAGAGTTTGGGTGGGAGTCCTGGGGCAGATGTGGCCATCACCATGCCCCGGAAGGTCCCGTGTACATTCGAAAGGGAAGCTTGGGTGTGTTAGGGTCATAGTATCGTGATACTTTGAGAGTTCTGTAAGGTCGGGTATAGGACATTTCTAGGAAAAGGAAGATGATGAAGGAAGGAAGGAAGGAAAAATGAGGGATTTCTTAGGAAAAGGAAGATGGGGGCGGGAACCTGAACTGGATTTCTGAGGAGTACGGCTATTAAATGTACGGAATTTCGTAGCATTTCCGCCCATGCCTGGGGATGGTTCTGGATCACCGAAACATTGGCTTTCCGCCATTGTAACTGTGGCAGGGCCGTTAGCTCGGTACGCATCACGAATCGTGATTCACGATGACGCTCTAACGCACAAAGCGTAGGGGACCATTGCATTCAGAAAACACAATGCAAACGTACTCCAAGGAGCCAGGCCGATACGGTTTATTGTTAATGTCATCAGGTTTGGCGGGCTACGGCGGGGTTTCCGTAGAGTCTGAAGTGGCTTCGGATCGGGTGTCCTGGAGCCTCCAGGAAATGAGGCTTTGGAAAAAAGTAGGCGGTCCTTGCACGTGTCTTTTGCTTTGAAAGGGAAGCACGACGCAGAACGGTCCTAAATCTTCGTAAACCAGGATTCGAGTATGATCGCGGTCGCCAGTGTTCCACACTTGCATGCATCTGCGCTATGTATTGTGGTGCGACGGGACGGGTGGTGTTCTTTAAGCCCGATGATGTGCCCACTGTGTGATGTACGCACATTGCAAGCTGGGGCCATAAAACCCTGGGCGACTTGTTTCATGCTCGTAATCTCCTTCCTGCCTATCACAGTTGCCTGCAATCACTCTTCTACAGTGCAATGGGGTCAGCCCCTGCACACCGCAACTGGTGCCACGATTTACAAGGGGCATGCTGCAAAACCGGGACTGAGCTGACAGATGCGTGCACTGCAGCAGTGGCGCTTAGTTTATAGCA
>KV908583.1:209435-216935 GCA_002005505.1 Botryococcus braunii | reverse complement strand
GTGGGGATGACAGGCTCCAGTGTTGATGACGCGCCAGAGACCCCCTTTTAAAACAGTACATGCTCCAGATTGAAAAAACCTCCAAGTTTCAGTGTAGGGAACATTACATGCTCCAGCGTTGGAAACATTACATGCCCCAGCATTGGAAACGTTGTATGCTCTGTAGTTTCGCAAACATTTACAAACTCCAGTGCTAAAACATTAAATGTTCAAGCGTTTTAATAAACCAGTCTGGTCGCCAGCGCATGTCTTCCATGAGCTGTAAAGAGCTAACCTGACCAAAGAAGCAGCTCTTGTCCAATTTCCGGACCAACTTTCAAAGAGAATGGTCCCAAGCACATCTGGGCGTATCTGGGTTCACTTCTTGCGTGAGCAAAATGCCAAACTATCCTGCATGGGTACGCTTCCACGTTGTACTGCTCCCACGTTGTACTGCCCCTTCCGCTCACAGGGAAAGCAGCCAACGAGGGTCGGGGGACCTCCTTGAGACTCGAGCCCTGGAAATCCCCCCGGAAGGGGCCCCCATGGGCCGCGGCCCGAGGGGGGTAGGTCAGTCAGGGCATGCGAATTCCGGGGCAACATTCCGGGGCAAATTTCGGAGGGGTGTCCAGGGACCACCACTCCTCCACCTGACCTGGTGGTCCCACAACAACGCCCACCCCAGAGTCACACTTCCCTCCCCCAGACGCCCCTCCCCTCGTTTCTAACAACGGCTGCCGCCCTGGAACCCGCCCCTGTCTGTGCACACTCAGGAACGCCCCGAGCGAGCGAGACGGGTCCGGTTTTGGACTGGGAAGCATGTGTAGGAGCGGTGCAGTTGACAACATCAGGATATTTGGCTTTTGGGATCGCTAGCGCACAACACTGAACTAAATACCTATTTCCCGCGCTTAACGCCATGCCTACGGGGCACAGGCTTGGGATGGTTAGCGCAAAACTAAACCGCTACCTCCTTCCCGCTTTCAATTTAAACGCCTACCAGGCACGGGCTCGGGATCACTACCGCACACATCTAAAAACAATTTCCTCCCTCCTGCTGACGCTGCTATGCCTACGGGCATGTCATCCTGCGAAATGTCTTGCTGCGGACATGGGCTCGCCTTTGCTTCGCAGATCCCCACCCTCCTCCCTTTCCCCCGGGAATCCCAGGGACACTGATTTTGCAAATCCTGTCAAAAGCAGTGTCGCTACGTTGGGATTCTGTCACCCCGACACCAACTCCTGCCTTGGGAGCACAAGCCGCGACCTTTTTGGGCACAAAGTAAGGCCTCGCGAGCACACAGACCGGGCCCTGTGACCACAAACTAAGGCCTGTGAGTGAGCGCAAAACTCCGGGCTTGTGAGCCAAATTTCCAGGCTTGTGAGCACAAAACTACAGGGCTTGGTGAGCACAAACTTCCGGGCGTTTGAGCACAAAAATCCAAGCTTGTCAGCGCAAAAGTCCGAAGTTTGCAAGCCCAAATTTCCAAGCTTGTGAGCACAACTTCTCGCCATAGATTGAGCACGACGTTGCTGATCACAAAACGAAGGCTCACACTTGTGAGCACAACCACCGCCTCGATCACAAGGCCGAGTGGTCTAGGGCCTTGAAGAAGAACTTTGGTGCGATCCCCACTAGCAGGAGCGCTGCTCGGGTGTTGGGTGGCTGGAAGTAACGGTCTGCTGAAGCCCCCTCCACGCCATGAGTGAAGTGCGGTATCAGCCAAACAGTGGCACGGGTTCAACGGGGGTGCCGCCTCCAATTGTGAACAAGCCGTTGAACCAGGTGGCCACGGCATTGATTGTGAGCTGAATGCCGTAGAAGAACGTGCGGGGCAGGATGAGGATCGCTTGTACGAAAGAGTTGATTGAGCACTGCATCCCCCCCACACAGAACCCACGTGAGAGAGAGAGAGAGAGAGAGAGAGAGAGAAGAGAGAGAGAGAGAAGAGAGAGAGAGAGAGAGAGAGAGAGAGAGAGAGAGAGAGAGAGAGAGAGAGGGGGGGGGGGGGAGGGGGGGAGAGGGAGGGTGGGGAGCTCGATGTGTTGAAGAGTCTGCGGGGCTTGC
Organism: Botryococcus braunii; assembly: GCA_002005505.1. Lineage (NCBI taxonomy): Eukaryota > Viridiplantae > Chlorophyta > Trebouxiophyceae > Botryococcus > Botryococcus braunii. The sequence goes on along the minus strand of KV908583.1, from coordinate 214,888 downwards.
AAGAAAAGTCTACATTTCATTTGGGCCATCTACGCTCTGTGGATTCCACTGATATGAACCAAGCCCATCACATCACTGAAAGCCAGAAAAATGTAGATGGCAACTATGTTACGCGGAAATTCCATCCCAGAGGCCCAATCGGCTTTTGATGAGCTCCATCAGTCCAAAATCTATATGGACTTCTCGAAAACAGCAGCTGTCAAATTTCACAATAAATATGTCTGCTGGTTTCAAAGGCATCAAATTAATCCATTCCGTATCCAGTGGCCTCTTAAAGTTTTAGCGTGGGTTTCCACAGCCCTAAAGTTTTAGCGTGGGTTTCCACAGCCCTTAAGAGATGCCTAGTGGAGTCGTACGTCTCGGCTCCACACCACATGCATAGCTGCTTCCTAAGTTCAATTGGCACATTGGAACTTACGTGCTGTGCATTGCAAGTGCGGTGAGTGTTGCAACAAGATTACCTGATGAGAGAGATACTTTACTGGCACCTTGGAATTCAAATGCTGTGAATGTTGCAACATGAACACCTGATGTGACAGATGCCAAGAATCGGTGGATGAGAATGTTGGCAGATGGGCATCAGCTGATGTGAATGATGCCACTGAACAGCTCTGATGTGGATGGGGTGCCAAACGGACGGGTGGGCGGTGTGTGGGATACCAAATGCATCCGTGTTGTGGATGATGCACACGACCATCTGTGCTTTGAACATTGCGACATGACTTGAGAGTGATGTAAACGAAAGCCACCAAACATCTGTGGAGCGACAGGTTTTCCCGGATGCTCATTGCATTCAATAAAGATATCCCGGATGCTCATTGCATTCAATAAAGACATCCCGGATGCTCATTGCATTCAATAAACATATCAGTAGACTCCACAAGTGTCCCTCGGAATTTGTCCCGGAGCGGCGCGCCAACATATGCAAGCAGGGATGAAGGAACACACACAGAAGGCTTGAAGCAAGATATGCAGGGAGGGGGGGCCCTGGAATTTGGCCCAGAGGAGGTGGGGAGACAGGATGGGGGGCTGGGGTTGGGAGGAAGTGAAGGGGCAACCTCGATGATGCCGACGCAGTTGAATGGAGGTGGTGGGGGGTTGGTGGTGGTGGGGGTGGTGGGGGTGGAAATGGTGGGGGTGGTGAGGTCACGATGACGACGGGCGGAGATTCCTGGGTCAGCTTCCTGCTGTAGTATCCCTGCAAACACCCAAAACATGCACATCAACAGACAAGTTTTTACATCACATGTACCCCTTTAACATCGCATGAAGTGAGCAGACTTCATTCGATCCCAGGTAGATGTTTTTGACCGCATGAACTGACGAGTCTTCTCTCATATGTCAATCCCTTTGATCTGACAAGTTTTGCATCACCTGAACATGCCAATGAACTGACGCGACTTGAATCACATGTAATCCCAATGAACTGATGAGACTTGTACCATTCGTACATCCCAATGAACTGAAGAGACTTGTACCATTCGTGCATCCCATGAACTAGCGGTTAGGATGTCGATTCGAAGGGGATATTCAAAAGGTGTGGGGACCCAAAGATCCGAGCTGTGGGGACCCAAAGATCCGAGTGTGGGGACTCAAAGATCCTTAACATGTGGGTGCCCACCCCAGGGGCCCCGTGGGATAAACACCATATGTAGGAAATTTTCAGCGTGCCTACGTGCCCACACATGTCCATAATTATGTTATAACTGTACAGAGACTCTAGCGAGCTGTCAGGTAATCCTGGGGCCACCCTGATCCAGACAGCGATGGGTTGGAGTAAGGTCATGCACACTTTTACTCAATTCTCTGAAGGTGCCGGGTTATGCACATTTTTCTGAAGGTATCGGCTCATGCACACTTTACACATTTTTTTGAAGGTGCTGGGTTATGCACACTTTACAGAAGTTTCTGAAGCCCGTGCTTCTGTCGTACAGGAGGTGCGTCCATATCCCTAGCCCACAGCTGCCAATCATACAGGAACCGGGCCCTCTAGACGGGCCCTCTAGAAGACCCCAATTGGGGCCGCCCACCGGCCCTAACACATGGGAAGGGAGGGGTGCCAAAAGAAGCAAAATCATGGGCACGTCTGAAAGGTTTAGAGGTGGCATTAGCGGCATGAATCTTCTGAGGAACTCCCCTGCCTCTCAAGGGACATGTACTGTTGTAAATATTGATGGCTGCAGGAAGTGACGTCCTGGGGCTCATTATTTGTCATCTTCAGATTCCCTGCATAGGGCCTCTTCTGAATGCCTGTGGCAGTCTCCACTGCCCAAAGGGCGAAACCAACTATGTGTTGTCAAGTAAAATCGTGGTGTGTCCAGAAAAACTCGGGGTGGCGGCTTGCACCAGCGTATGATATAGCGATACGATAATGCACGTCACGTGTAAAACGTGCTGTTGATCTAGGCCGGGCCCGCGTTTGCCCATGACATCGTTTGAGACGTCCTTAATATCAAAAGAGAATGGGGTGTGTGCCTGGCTGTGGACTTCTGTTTATGCGTGAGGTTGCTTGTCACCAAAGTCTCGACATGCCGGACGCAGAAGTGTCGGTCAATCAGGCAAGAAACATTTGAATACAACAGCTGAAGCTCAAGCAATTTATAAATTGTGTACATGAATACTGCACGCCAAAAACAATCCCTACTTGGCTGCGATGGGGTGGAACGGAGTGCCTAAACTCAATGAAATGTGCACGCCATCCCTCAACGATTAGCACTACGTACCTCTAATCATTATTGCAAAAGCATTGACCAAGTAAGCTCGTTATTTGTGATGAATGTATGGGACCTAGCACCAATGTGAAGCTGCCTTGAAAGGGTTCAGCTCCCCCGCATGCAGAACGTTCCGACACCAAGTAAGAGGTAGGTGCAGTGGTACTTGATGAAGAAACAATTACCTGATACTCAGCTCCGGAATTCGAGACAATAGCAAGAAGCACGACGCAACCCAAAGCAGCCCCCCTCGAAGCCATCAGTCCCCTTGCCATCTCTGTGCAGCACACAGTAAATCACTCAGTGAGAGGATAGCTCACTAAGTAATCACGCAATAAACTGAATGGCATTAAAACCTTATGTCAGACGAATTCAGTGTCCCAAACGTACAACTCTGTCGCAAACGGTCTGTGCATACTGCTGGTTAACCCTAAGACCATGATGGCTCAGGACACGATAGCCGATATCTTGACGATGGTACATATAGCCAGGTGGTTCAATATAAGATTTTTTTTTGGGATGCAACAGGAACAAAAAAGCCTTTGGATCGGATGCCACACATCGTCCGCATGCTGTGACACTGGAACATGGCAGACGCCGCACGACTAGAAATTCCAAAGAAACGAATCCACAAATGCTAATATGGAAAGCATTATGATTATTCAATAACATATTTTGTCGGTATCGAAGTCATGCCTGCAAAAGAGGTGCGCCGGCGGGCCGGACTTCGCACCTGCTCACTGCGGGTCTAGTGCGAACACACGATGCACTACAGGAGTATTCCCAAAATAAAAAATGCACAATCGCTTCCTCGTTGCAAGCAATGTGTCGGTAAGCAATTGTTGCGTGCCGCATTCGAACGGCATATATAAGCCACTTCCTAGGCCTGGGACTAGACCGCGTGGGAGCAAAAAGTATCCCGAGACGGACGCCCCGGGTAACATTAACCCGTACATTAGCGAATAACAAAGAATTCCGAACTCTCCGCCAGAGGAATTTTAGGGCGGCAATTGCGATCGGTCAGAGTGCCGATCATTTATAATATTATATTTCAAGCCGGACTAATTGAATAATACAGCTTGATCAATACAGCTTCCAATGCAATGCCGTAATGCTGATGTCGAATGGTCCAACGACCCCGAGCTGCGCAAATGCTGACGCATCCGCTTGAAACCGAACAGACCGAGGCCTTTTCTGCGAATTCAATCGTGGCCACGACGGCAGATCATCCCGGACTCATTCATGAGTTTCTTGAGAATGGTCTTGTGGCCGGAGTGTGGCGGTTGTTGATTCATTTCGTTGACAAACAAACTGGTAACCATTCGGCATACCCGAAATTAAAAAGTCGTGAAATCCCCCTAAATGGCTTGCAGATGAGGTGTGTGTGGTGCATCTACAAGCGGATCAGTGCCGTACACTGGAAAGTTAAAGCGGTTCTGGTGCAAGGAACCGAGCCTTATGGTGGTGGGAGACAACACCCTTACTCAGCTGACCTACATGCACCTATGTTCTTTGGGGTTCAAATGTTAGACATAAAATCTCTTGGGCACTTTGGATCTTGTCTCATGATATCCCAAGCGGCACCCTCCATTATGAGCATTTCGACACCAGAAAAGATTGATATAAAAGGATGAAGCCGATCCTAACCGCACACCACTTACAAAAGTTGCAGATGAAAAGTATTATTTTCATCATCTGCGGAAGGAAAGCCGCTACATCTGGACGCCACCCGCTGTAAACTCATGCACGTTCTCGGTTGCATTACCATTCTCTGGACATTTGAGAGGAAAAGTGAAATATATCAGTCCATTTGCAAGGATAAAGCTTCCTTCGGCTGTCATCTTGGTGGTAATGGCATGCCCAGTGATCTTGGGCAGATGCAACTTCTCGTTGCCAGGGGCGATCCTTTACCTCTACTGGCTGTTGCGACATGTGTGGTTCGACTGTAGAGAACGTTCAAACATGTGGGTGATGAACACCACTTCAGACTTACATATGAAGGATGGTCCCTGGCTTCCGCGTAGCAGCATGTGGGATGCGTGGTTTGTGGTTAGGATATGCTTCACTGTCCATAGGATACACACAGGGTATACATAGGGTATGCTTAGGGTACAATGCAGGATATCTAGTTTGCGGTTAAGATATGCTTTACTTTTATGTTAAAGTGAAGCATATCCTATAGGATATGCGGTTGCGGTTAGCTAACCGCAAGCCATGTTGTCTCTTTATTGAGGTCCTTTACTTCTGTGCGGAAACATAACCAGCACTTGTTCTCTAATCCCTCTGGGTCTCTCAAGCAGTTGATTTGGCAGGCTGACTTCCGTGCAGTGGTTAGCTTTATTTTTGATGCGCTCCACGCTCATATATGTACCCCCCACCCAAGTTCAGACCACGCAAGAACAATAATCATTCCAACTTAAAGCTACAAATGAGGCAGCCCCACGGCCAAAGGGGTGGGGTCTCTCTCTCTCTCTCTCTCTCTCGCTCTCTCTCTCTCTCCTCTCTCTCTCTCTCTCTCTCTCTCTCTCCTCTCTCTCTCTCCTCTCTCTCTCTCTCTCTCCTCTCTCTCTCTCTCTCTCTCTCTCCCCCCCCTCCCCCTTCCCCCCCCCCAACTTTTGTTGGCATGCAACGCCGTGTCTTAATGTCAAAGTGTACAGCCATGGGTTACTACTTATGCACAGCAACTCAACACTACTCAAAACAACACAAAAGCAACGTCCCTTGCAAATTGCCTAATTACAC
>KV908583.1:196098-201098 GCA_002005505.1 Botryococcus braunii | reverse complement strand
GGAGCCCACTTCGACCGCTATCTGGATTCAGAATTCTCCAGTAACCAAGACTATTGCTTTGAGACTCCGGAGCAGTGCTTTCTCCTGGTTGTACCTGTCACGATAGCAACACGCGCACCTGTCGTTGCCTACCTGATCCAGGAAAAGAGACATACAAGGATGGTTACAACAAAGCATACCTGTCCTGAGAACTCCTCCTTTCGCGGGGGTACATTTGGCGTGTCGTGAAATGTACGGGAGAGCCGGGCTCCGCTGGACCCCTCAACACCGCCGGACAAACTCTGCTGGCCTTCCATTTATTGAAAAGATGATGTTGGACGTTGGTATTCAGAATTAATTTACATTTCACATAACTGAGTGGCTGCATGCATTCCTCTGCACGCCTAAACGACAGTCTTCGCGCAGTACAACCTCATCCAGGATGTGAGATCTCCGGAAACGGAAGCTTGGGCTGTCAATAACTGTTACATGGTATTTTTTTCTGAAATTGAACATTCAGTGATCCATGCAGTAGCACTAGCGAGGTTGAGACACAGGCGCAATCACGTTTCGCAAGGACATAGGCCTAGCTTGTAACCGTCCGCTCTTGTTCACGAGATCGGCTTCGCGACCTACGGGATTCGCGGATCACGAAGTCGTGAAAAATCAAAAAATTCACGCGAGTGATTGGGGTCACGGGGACGGTTGCCAAGGGGACGGTTCAAACCCGTTCCCGATGGCATGTGGCTCCGACCCTGGTTGCACTGTCCATTACCGCATGCCTATCAGACACTCAACTGTACTTTTCGTACCATGAGACACTCACTTTCTTGCACGAGCACGTTTGTTCCTGAAGCCCTTGGGGTTCCGTTGACCACATCTTTCTGCCTTCTCGCGTCACGTCTCCCCATCTTCTGCATGCACCACCCTCGTTTCCAGTGACTAGTGGCTTACTCCTATGATCAGGGGAGCGCAGATACGCCCCTAGCACACATGCAGAGATCTAATGTCTTCATTATTATAGTTGTCATTATTACCGGTATTATTATTATCATTATTATTATTATTATTATTATTATTATATTATTATTATTATTATTATTATTTATATTATTATTATTATTATTATTATTATTATTATTATTATTATTATTATTATTATTATTATTATTGTTATTATTATTATTATTATTGTTATTATTATTGTTATTATTATTGTTATTGTTACTATTATTATTATTACCGGTATTATTATTACCGGTATTATTATTATTATTATTATTATTATTATTATTATTATTATTATTATTATTATTATCATCATCATCATCATCATCATCATCATCATCATCATCATCATCATCATCATCATCATCATCATCATCATCATCATCACTATTATTATCATTTCCATTGTCATTACTGTTATTCTTAATTTTATTGTTATTATTATATAATTGTTATTATTATTTGACTTCCAAATGGGAATACACAATTTTTGCACTTACGGCCATTCTGATGTCGATACGTGACTATTCGGGCATCGGGGACCTGAGACTGACATATTTCACTTTTCCCTTTACAAGACATCTAGATGCATCCCGTAGATCTCTGGAGGCCTTCGAGAGAACAGTACATCTCTAGAGCATCTTAAGACAAATTTGCTCGCCAAGCTTGGCCAATAAAAGCGTTTGGGAGTTGAGTCACTAGTGTGTACCCGTGTACCCGCATGCAGGATTTATGGTGTGCGGTTAGGATAGGCGTCACTCTTTATTCTGATGAAGGCGTTTGGGAGTTGAGTCACCTTTGTTTACAAAAAAGCATTTGGGAGTTGAGTCAGTTGCAGTGGTGTTGCAAGAGGCCCCCCGTGTTAAGGCCCCAAGTGCCCCATTGCAGGGCAAAGTGTGGACATGTGGCACGTGCATGGTCCCTCGCCTGCCTACCTACTACATTTGGCAGTACGCGAAGAGACATTTAACATTAAGAGTGAAGCCTATCCTAACCGCATACCATAAATCTCGCGCTCCATGGCGCCATCAAGTGAGACAGTTAACATTTAAAAACAACATTCCTGCAACATTGGGCAATCACAGCTCAGTGGCAGTAACGGTCCAGGCCTCATCAACATGACGGGCACACACGGACTGGAGTTCAGACGACACATCAGAGCTATTTACATAACAAAGAATATGTACAGTGCCACATCTAACAAGTAACAAGCTAGGAATACCTGCAACATTGGGCAATCGCAGCTCAGTGACAGTAACAGTCCAGGCCTCATCAACATGACGCGCACACACGTGCACGGACTGGAGTTCAGACGACACCTCAGAACTATTTACATAACAAAGAATATGTACAGTGCCACATCTAAGTAACAAGCTAGGAATACCTGCAGCATTGGGCAATCACAGCTCAGTGACAATAACAGTCCAGGCCTCATCAACATGACGGGCACACACGGACTGGAGTTCAGACGACACATCAGAACTGCCGGTCACCTCTGACTATGCCACTTAAATGCTGCAGCTGAGGACCTTTAATTGGTTTGCCTCCCCTAGCTCTGACATCACTGCATCTATGCAACAGAGCTCCTATCTGAGGCTCTGTATCAATGCGTACATCGTGATACCGTACATGCGTTGTTTAGTACCATCGGTTTAACGGACTACAGACCCGAACAGTCATCGATCCGTCTAAACGACACCATCTAGCCACAAGAGCTTCGAGCGCTCAGCTCGGAACCAAGTGTTAACACTAGTGTTGGCAGTTGATACGCTTCAATTCTACGTACGTGATACGTTACGTACGCTTTCCCGTACGTAATGAGCTCGTCGTAAGTTTTGATACTCCTAATTTCTTCGCGTTTAGAGGGCCTTGCTAGCAGTTCCTAGCAGTTTCAACCGCAGAGTTGCCATTTTTAGTGCTTTAGGATAAAACTTATGCAATTTCAAGGCAAGCAGCAACTTACAGGGGTTCACACAGGGTAATCTATGCGGGTATGCCGCCCGATCTGTTAAGGCATCTGAGTTGGGCTCATAAGTATGGCGGACCACCGTGAGCCTGTTGATGATTTATTTCACGGGATTCAACGAATTGACATTAATTCCGTATATGTCGACCTAAACAATCAATTTTCTCCTAAGATTCCCTTGCTTGATCTATCGGCACAGTCATTTCCTTCAAAAACCTAGCAAGAAAACGACTTTCTTTTCCTTTAATTAATACAAGAAGATGGAAGAATCTCATATTGATACGCCGGTCCATAGTGATCAGAATGTTGTCCTGCATCTCTCCGGGAAGTTTGAGGTCCGATACGCCTAGTACGTACGCCTTTGCGTACGTAGAACGTACGTAATCGAGTGCCTTCGTACGCATTTTGCCAACCCTAGTTAACACCGTAGTAAAGTTCAGATCACAGAGTCAGATCGTAAATGCCTACGCAATATTTGGAGTTGACTCACTTACGACTGCCTTACTTGAATCTATGAATGAGGCCCGTATCTACACCCCGGATCTCATCCATAAGTACGTAAATCACATGGAACCTCCCCTACTACATGGGAGAGATCATAAACATTACCTAATAAGTCAACATGACTTCACCTTACCATAATAAGTATGGTCTTATTGTACTTCATTGTTGTACAACTGTACCTTATTAATTCCTGCAGCTATACCTTTTTTTAATATGCACATGTGAGCCTTCTAAGTCCCTTGTTAATAGGATGTGACTCACAAACATGTAACACTAAAATGTCACCACATGTCTAATAAATGTCCAAGGTATGCATGTGTGTGTTCAGTATCCCAACAATAAATCCATCGGAATCTAGGCGCCAAATACTAAAGGTGATAATGGAAAACTCATGTTTTACTGAGTGAATTCCATCCTAGCCAAATCCCATAAAGCCGGCGTGGGGGCTAGAGATAGAGGGAGAGGGGGAAGGAGGAAGGGAGGGAGGGAGGGTGGGGGGTTGGGGGCAAAAAGAGGGGGGGGGGGAAGAAAGAAAGATCCAGGGGGGGTGGGGGGAGAGGGGGGGGGAGAGAGAGGGAGAGAGGGAGAGAGAGAGAGAGAGAGAGAGAGAGAGAGAGAGAGAGAGAGAGAGAGAGAGAGAGAGAGAGAGAGAGAGAGAGAGAGAGAGAGAGAGAGAGAGAGAGAGCGAGAGCGAGCGAGCGACATAGAGATCTTGTCGCAGCATATCCGGATCCGGGAGCTCGAGATACAAGGAGGTATCCTTGTTTTATACAGGGAGGTAACCTTGTATAAAAGGAGGTCCTTGTTCTATAAAAGGAGGTATCCTTGTTCTGTGCTCAAGCTACAATTGTACTGTATGTACCTCCTTGCAAGGTATGAGTATGTACAGTAGGTATTCATAGGTATATAAAGGTATGTATACACAGGCACAAGGAAATATATCTTCCTTCTAAGCTCATTCAGGTGTTCATAGGTATATAAGGGTAGAAATATATAGGTACAAGGAGGTGATTCTCTTGTGAAGCAGAATCTCACATGTTTGCTCCCCCTAGAACTGCTTCGAAGCATTAAGCAAGCTAGCTCATAAGTTCAATTAAGCTCGAGCTCGAGCTAGTTCCACAGTGACTATAGTTCGGCGAGTTCATTTATTTGTAGCAGACACCCCGCCCGTGCTCCCCTGACCACTCATCAGTACGTGATCACACACTCACGTAAGCACACACACACCTAGGCCTATCGATAGGATATCCTTGACCATCTAGGAAGGACAAAGGAAGGAAGACCTGCTTGGTGATGCGCTGGCCTTGTCGAAAAGACTGCAAGGGCTTGTGAACCAGGCCGTCTTTGGACGATTGTATCCCACCGCTTTGGGCCTAAATCGTGTAGGCTAGACGGCGCACACCTCACGGCCTTCCTCGAGTCTGGCTAGTCGTCCGTTGAGGCTGTTGTCTAGCCGCTAGGACCGATCGCAGTACGGCTTCGGATTGGGAGCTGTACAACTCGCACTCGCCTTCTCTTCTTCCCTGGCAGCGTTTCTATCAGC
>KV908583.1:178598-191098 GCA_002005505.1 Botryococcus braunii | reverse complement strand
GGGGTCGCCTATTTAAGCTAGAGGACGTAGCGGTGGGCTCTTGGCTGGACCACGTGGCTCGCAGTCGAGGGACTGCCCTTAACCTGGTCCATGACCCTCGCTTCAACTACCTGTCTGGATGCCACGCCCGGTCTGCCCCTTCCCCCCACCCGCCACCCCCTGTTGCTTTCAGATTCCTTTGTACCGTGGCTGTTTCATGTGCCTGCCATCCCCTTGTACCGTGGCTGTTCATGTGCCTGCCATCCCCTTGTACCGTGGCTGTTTCATGTGCCAGCAATGCTCTGTTGTATTGCCTGCCTTGTGTTGTACCTTCGCATGGCATGGCGTCAGCAACCACCCGCCGTTTTCCCTAGCCCGGCCATCAGCGCTTGCTTATCTAAAGTGGGCCAGTGCACACTCGCCTGCCCTGGCACCAGAAATGTTGTATATTGTACGTGTACTTTGTATGTAGGAGGAACGTTGTACTTTGTGCCTCCGATCTGCAGAATGGCAAGTCCGCAATGCTTCACTGTTATGTTCAAGTCCGCAATGCTTCACTGTTATGTTCAAGTCCGCAGTGCAGAGAGGATTCTGAGGCGGCTCCATCATTTAATCAAGGCCCCCATGTCTCATGCCTCAGGCTTACGGCTCGAGTCTCACGGGATTCGCCCGCCTCGTTGATGTACTCTAGCTCCCCATGTCTCATAGCTTCAAGAAATCTTGCTGGTCCCTTGCTTGGGGAGGGGGGGGAGGGAGGTTTACAAAAGCATCCTTGTGCTGGTAATACAGTGGTGTGCGCGCGCGCGCGTGTGTGTGTGTGTGTGTGTGTGTGTGTGTGTGTGTGTGTGTGTGTGTGTGTGTGTGTGTGTGTGTGTGTGTGTGTGTGTGTGTGTGTGTGTGTGTGTGTGTGTGTGTGTGTGTGCATGGGCTTGCTTGCCGGTGCGTACGGAGAGAGGGGCCGAGCGGGGGGACGGGAGAGTCTGCTAGGCGGGGTTCAGAATAGGTGTGGGATCCTGAAGGAAGGAGGTGGGGCAAGCAGGGATGTGGTGTCACACTACATATCCGCGGAAGAGATGCGCTGCATGCACAGCCGTGGGGGGCAATGCTGCAAGACGACCGCAGGGGGCCAAATTGTGCAGGGTGCGGGAGCGGGGACCAGCACGAGGGCTCGTCGGCGTAGTCGCCGCAGACGCATCTCCCCCACATCTGCCTCCACGTCCAAGGATGCCAAATGAGTGATTGAAAAGAATTAATGTTCCATGCGTGTTGCCCTTGTGCAAAAGAGGCAGGAGGGCGAGAGCGAGAGAGAGGAGCCATGGGCGTTGGGGACGAGTTGTCTCCCTATGTGGGCAGATGCAGTGTATGTCCTGTTGCGGGGGTGCGTGTGAGGGAGGCAGAGGAGGTTGTGGGAGGAGTCTCTCCCCACGTGCGCAGATGGCGCAAGAGTACCTTGCTCGGTGTATGTGCTGTTGCAGGGGCGTGTGTGAGGGAGGCAGAGGGGGCTGGGGAGGAATTTCTCCCGAATGTCCACAGATGCTCCACATGAGTACTTGCGCAGAGTATGTCCTCTTGCGCGGGCACGCGTGAGAGAGGAAGAGATGGTTGCGGGAGGGAGTTCTCCCCATGTCCACAGATGCCGCATGAGCACCTGCTGGCATTCATGTCATTGTTATTGTTATTGTTATTGTTATTGTTATGTTATTGTGCGCGGGCAGAGGCTCGAGAGGGATTTTCCTTCTATTGAGGGGGCGAGATTTTCCCTCAATTAAGGGGGCGAGATCTTCCCCCTCTTGGGAGGGAGAGATTCCCATCTCGTGAGGGGGACACGTCTTCCCCAGAGGGCAGACAATGGAAAGTGCCAGAAACCGCAGCTTGCGGTGCAGATTGAGCAAACCTGCAAATCCAACAAGTTAAACAAGCTTGCAAAAAGCAGTTAGTTGCTGGTGCAAGTCATCGGGTGGGTTCCCGCGTGCAGAGGCATGCGCGAGAGGAAAAGTTGCAAGTTGTTGGTGGAGCTCCAGCTCTGCCCGGGAGCCCGGTGACGCAGGAATAGAGCTTGCAAACGGTTACAACATCTGCGTAGAAAGGAGGATTTACTAATATATTAGTATATTACTATAGTACTATATAGCCACACCCGTCCAGATCCGGGTGCCGTAGCTATTTCAACCAAATTCAGCTGAAGGCAGTTTTCAATGCTTGCAGGCAGTTTTCAATGCCTGCAGGCAGTTTTGGATGCAGTTGCTGCCGGTCGAGGGGTGCCGTACAGGAATGTCCAGCAGAAAACCCGTGGTGTAATATCACTTTGTGTACTATGGTACTGTGTCTTGCGATGTGTGTTATAATACTGTGTAGTATTTATACCACGCCGCATTATAATGCGCATTGTAATGCACAATATATAGCGAATTGTATACGCATTGCAATGCACAATATGTAGCACAGAATGAAACGTGCAGTGTGATACTGCAATTGAGCCTAACGCCTTGAGCGACAAGCCTGTGCACGTGCATATCAAGATCAGATCTCACTACCTGGACAACAAGATGGGAGCTCCTTGAGGGTCGATAGAATTGGTTCAAGGCTTGTTGTGGTTGGCAAATTTTGGGATCTTATTGCCGATGATGGGCGTTCTTAATTTTAGGATCTTTAATTCCTTTTAAGGGCGTTTTTAATTGTAGGATCTCTTCCACGTGTGTTGAAACAGCTTTACTGCAAGGTTACATACTTGTAGTCATTTGGTTACAACGACCAAATCAACCTAATTTAGCGAAGGCGTGTACATTCGCGTGCACATATGTACATGGACACACGATCGCGAAGACGATGTGCATCCGTATATGCCTGTGGCACAAGCATGGTAGGTTTTTTCACCGGGGGGGCAACACCCAGGTGCTGAATTCTGCAATTCATGAATTGCAGAATTGATCAAATTTGCTGTTCAAACGGCAATGCCCTTGCACAGTACGGCATATACGCCATAGGACTGGGGCTAGGTTTAAAGCTTTAGAAAATGCTGGAACGCCCCGTTGTTATAAAGAAGACGAATCAGACATTGAACGCGAAAGAAGACCAATTAGACATGGAACAACAACGGTTCAAGGGATCCTGCAGGTCTTCCGGAGAGTGAAGAAGAGCGGGTCAACAACCGGGTTACATCAAATAAGGATATATCCTGTGTACAAATGTATGTACACAGGAAGAACAAGAAGACAGAGCGTTGGGTCGCCGAACGTTGGGCTGGTCTTTTTATCCCATTCTTGTGAAAGAAGGAGAAGGGATGCATGTGTCCAGCCAGTTGAGGCTGATGATGGCATATTTACAGGCCTATACATGTAAATTGAACAGCAGATCTCTAGAGATATATTGATAGACATCTATCAGAGATTGTAGATACATTGATAGATATCTATCAGAGATATATAATATTGACAAGTGCGGGGCTCGGGGATTTTAGGCCTACGGGCATCACGTGCCACTCAGGGCTCCCCGCCTCCAGGGACTTGCAAGTCCCACTTTACAGTTTTAAATTCATGTGGGTCTTCTCTTGACGTTCTCCGCCGGTTTGCAAATTGACCGATTAGATATGGTTCTCCAGAGTTTGGCATGCATGCCAAACTCTGGGAATATGGCCATGGGCGTTGTACAACGTGTGTACCCATGTGCACCCACTCAGGGGCATATGTGCTGATGATTTCAAGCCATTGGCCACATCCCGGGTTGAACTGCAGAGGCTCTTCCGGACTGTTCCAGAGTTTTGTCCAAATTACCTTTAAAGGTCCAAATTTACCTTTAAGTTTATGGCAGTACAGTTCAATGTGTGTCAAATTACCTTTAAAAGTCCAAATTTATCTTTAAATTTATGGCAGTACAGTTCAATGTGTGTCTGGGGCCCATCTGACGTCCAGCTTTTTCAGGGTTTTGTGTACTGAGCGGGTTAACCGCCCAGGGCCGGGGGGTTGGGGTGGTGGGGTGGGGGGGGGGGGAGGTTATAGCCAAGGGGTCAAATTTCCGGGAGTTTTTGGGTGGGAGTTTATACACCTAATTAGGGCTCTCGGCCCCATCTTGCTTTTCCTTAGGTGTATCGATATACCTAAGGAAATCGATATCGATATCGGTACCCCGGCGGTATCCGCGCCCGACTCAGTAGTGAATGCGTTGCAATGTAGTAAATGGCATCTCACCGAATAGCTATGTCATGCAGTCGCAGACCAAAGCTAAATCCACATCCGCTGTTGGAATGCATGACATGGCAAAGAGATTGGGAGAGGGACACCATATCGATTTTTTTGGGGGGGGGGGGTATATCCCCAATCGCAGCGTTTATGTGACCTCTCCATTCCACCGCACGGCAAAAGGGGGGGGGGGGCGCATGCGCTATATACTATTTTTCATATACGACGTATAGTTCTGTCTTTCACGGTCCAGCAAGGGCGTGACCTGCATTCAACCTTAGGTTTGTATTCATCGTGATGTCTGACGCAGCTCATTCTGAAGCATTTCATATGATATGTTTGCAATGATCATTGGAAACATGATCCGGTTACCTTCGAAACAATAAGTGGATTGTGTTTAGACCCAATTCGTAGTCCACCCTATAGGCCGAGCTAGGCCTGTGTAAATCTTGTAATTTGTTGGATGCAGGCCCGACTGGCCATTGAGGGGCGCTGACCCGGCCTTTCGTGCGATTGTCGGCATTGCGGTAGGCTACTGCCGGTAGCTTTAGGTAGCCCCGTGGGTACCCTGTAGGGTACCCGCGTGACTGCAGGGTACCCGCATGTACACAACGCTGGCCTTTGCAATTGGGAGTCCAACTATCAGAAGGCGGTTGGTTTAAAGGGAAAAGTGAAAAGTGATTTAAATCAAATTTGTTCGTTTGCACCTCGACAGCACCTCGTGGCTGGACAGATGTAACTTCTTCCTCTTCTTCTCCGTGTGCACCTTCACCCATTGCAAGCTCAATGAGCTGGACAAATCTCTCCGCGTACCCACATGTCAGATACGTGGTTTAAGCTTCAGGATATGCGTCACTTTTTATTCTAAATGCCACCTTTTCGGTTTCTTTCCCGTTTCCTGGCTGCGCAAAGACATTCCTTGTTATAAAACCTACATGTTAGAAAAAGGTAATTACTCGGGGGCCTGAGACTGCTATATTTCCCTTTTCCTTTAATTACTGACTACTTAGAGTTGTTCCTACCGCTCTTTGAATGCGTGGGGACTTTAAAGTCCTCAATGGTCCCTGTGCATGTAAGTAGACTTGCCTTTTGAGGTCGCAAGGATTGGTGGTAAATCTGAGGGCTGCTGGCCATACTGTCTTACTCACCATAATTGGAGGTGTAGGTTTCCAGACCTGTGGTGCTTCGTGCACAATCCGGATTTCTGTTTGCAAATTGCTGCGATGTTGCTTGCGCATGCCTGTTTAGAAGGACCGTGACACACACATACACACACACACACACACACACACACACACACACACACACACACACACACACACACACACACACACACACACACACAAGGGGGGGGGGGGGGAGGGGCCGCTTCGGGCAGGTCTCCTAGAGCTGGGGAAGGGCAAAGTGATAACTGGCAACGAGTGTTTGTGAAGTGTTTGTAGAATCCATTCCACAGCCCTCATACCGTCAGCTGTGCACGCAGAACCCATTGCACCGTCCAACCAGCACCGACCCCTTCCAATGCAAGACAAAAGGGGTGGGGGGGGGGGGGCGGCGCAAGACGACAAGTGGGGGCGGGGGGAGGCGTGTATACGTAAGCTATACCAACTTACGTAAGTGCCCACGAAAACTGGTATCTCATGCAACATCTGCTCCAGAGTCCCAGACGGCCCCACACCCCGTGAAGGCCGAGATCCTTTCAGCTTTCGAACTGGAAATGCCGAAGAAGGTTAAGCATCGATGGTAGCGTGCGGTAACTGTGGAATCTTTCTAGCTTTAATAGAGTCGCAACTTGCAGACGCCTTGGTTGCACACGGTAAATGTGTGTGTGTGTGTGTGTGTGTGTGTGTGTGTGTGTGTGTGTGTGTGTGTGTGTGTGTGCGTGCGTGTGTGTGTGTGTGTGTGTGTGTGTGCGCGCGCGCGCGTGTGTAAATATAATATTTATGTTGACTTGCAAGACTCCACGACAATCCCAGTGGACGTGACTGACCAGTTACGTCAACACTGGATTGGTAGAAAGAGTGAGTGCCTGTACTAACAGGTTTTGCATGCAGGTACTGCCAGCTGCAGCGAGTTCCCTGCTGCAGACCCCGCCCTGTAACAATATACATCATCATATAAAATCATAGCCCCTGGCTGCCGCTCGCATACCAGCATGTAGGATACACGCGTACGGTTCGCAATTGGGATATGCTCCACATTCTATATAAATCATGGGCGGGCAGAATCCTGAAATGGACTTTAAAGAACATCCCCAATGGATGACACCAGTCCTTCCCCAATAGGAGAAACTACTTTTAAACCATGACAATCATGCAGATACTAGCGATAACTAAACACTAGCGTTCAAATCACTGCTCCCCCTACCTGCTGAAGCAAACTGTCAAGCAAAGCGCAAAGCGCCGATAGTGGAGCTCTAACACGCGGTACAAGTTCAGGGATATCTTAAGCTTTCTTGTTTTTAAGATAATGTCATTGCCAGGGAGGAAGCATAGAGGTTCAGCTTCTTCACACTATCCCATGCCTCTTTGTACTATCCCATGTTATGCAAAAGAATTCATACAACACAAGATGCATAAAAACCATTGACGCAGTACGGAAAACAGAGTACAGCTTCCCCGCGCTCCTTCCAGCATCGGAACACGCACTTCGCCGTCTTTCAGGTTTGCCTCACACGGTCGGACGACGCGCTGGGGAGAAGAAGAAGAAGAAGAAGAAGAAGAAGAAGAAGAAGAAGAAGAAGAAGAAGAAGAAGAAGAAGAAGAAGAAGAACAAGAAGAAGAAGAGAGCAATCGGAAGACGTGCCTGATGAAATCACGTCTCGCTCATGCTTGCCTGAGGCAGAAGGTCCTGAAACCGTGCCTCTTTATACCCCATTAGCCTCATCAGCCACCAAATGCTGGAAGCCACCGCTAACTGCAGCGGCCCCCCTCCTCTGGTACCTCCTTTGGTCCCCACAGCTCTAGGTGCTCTTTGGCTTTCCTGGATCGAGGTCCTCATTCGGTACCTCCCAAGGTACCCGCAGCTCGAGGCGCTCTTCAGCCCCTCTCGAGGCGGGGTTCTTGGATGAAGGCGGTCTCTGGGTACCTTCGTTGGTCCCCACAGCTTGGGCTCCTTTGCCCCCCCCCCCCCCCCCAACTGCTTGTTCCTCATCCCTTGATTCCTGACCTAGAGGAGTGGAAGGAAGCATTGCAGCCTTCGAGGCCTTTGATGGCAGTGGCACAACTGGTACTGTCACTGTACTGCTGTACTACAACAGTACAGATGCAATATAGATACTGGAACTGCACTGCTGTGCTACAGTACAGGCGCAGCACTGATACTGGCACTGCATTGATGCAGTGTAGTATATTGCTGTACTACTACAGTACCGTAGCATTTCTGGTAGTGGCACTGCACTACTACAGTGTAGTATCAGTACTTGCACTGCACTGGTGTATTACTTTAGTACAGTACTAGTACTGTACTAGTACTGGTACTGGCACTATTGCAGCAGAGGTACTGGACCGTACCCCAGGAGGGTCCCATGTACTGGGGTACAGTCCAGTAACTGGCGCCCCACTGTCACGGTAATGGGATGACGGGTGCTCCGCGGCCCCTGAGGGCTCCATGGTCCCCAGGCTATGGGATGACATGCTGCGCTCATGCGTAGGATCCCCCCTCGGGCGCAAGGGACTCCGTGGAGGACCGCTGCCGCAGCGGCCCCGCGGCGTAGGTACCGTTAAGCCGGGATCTTTCCACTGCCTCGTCCAGGCGGAATCCCAGCAGATCCTGCATGTGCAACTCCCCCCCCCCCCCCCCGGTAATGCCAATGGCCAATACTTGCATTATGTAATAACAGCCAATCTCCTGCATTACGAAACAACAGCCAATCTCCTGCATTATGTATCAACAGCCAATATCCTGCATGATGTAACAACAGCGAATATCCTGCATGATGTAATGACAGCCAGTTTCCTGCATGATGCAATAACATCCAATATCCTGCAACACTCATGGTCTGTCACGCGTCCTGATATTCACGTTACGCTCATGGTCCGAAACGGATCCTGATACTCGCGTTACACTCACTGTCTGTCACGCGTCCTGATACTCACGGTACACTCATGGTCTGACACAGGTCTTGATGCGGGCATAGCCGGAAGGAGCGGACGTACCCGACACACAGACGCCCCTGAGCATCGTCGATTAAACTGATGGTAAACTTGATGGGCACTTGCGGGACAAACCCATTAGCCCAGGGCCCTGCCTAAACAGTCTCGCGTACGCCGGATTGGAGTTCCAATGGTTTGGAAGGCAGGGCGCTGCCATAATGTGTGTGTGTGTGTGTGTGTGTGTGTGTGTGTGTGTGTGTGTGTGTGTGTGTGTGTGTGTGTGTGTGTGTGTGTGTTTTAAAACAACGCGCGATCAACATTTATACTAACTACCTTGCACATGCTGATGCTCCGACTCCCACAGCAGACATCATCATTACCCACATGCACACTGAATCCTATGTATGAAACCAACGTCGAAGGGCGTGTCTTCTACCATCCTTGTGTAAGGCCATGATCCATGTTTCTTTCCAAAGCCCTCCCGTCCCGTCTCTCTCTCTCTCTCTCTCTAGCTCTCTCTCTCTCTCTCTCTCTCTCTCTCTCTCTCTCTCTCTCTCTCTCTCTCTCTCTCTCTCTCTCTCTCTCTCTCCCCCCCTCTCCCTCTCTGTGAACGCGTGCATGTGTGTGTGTGTGTGTGTGTGTGTGTGTGTGTGTGTGTGTGTGTGTGTGTGTGTACGTGCGTGGGCTTGTGCAAATGGGGGGGGGGGGGGGCTACAGGGCTAAGAGTGGTATGGAGGGGGGCACCTTGCGGGTGATGATGCCTTTGACGTGGCCGTGGGCATCCATGACGGTCAGGTGGCGGAGGCCCAGGGTCCGAAACAGCATGTACGTGCGCTGCAGCGAGAAGTTTTCATTCACCACGGGGGCGCTGTTGTTGATGTAGGGGGTCAGGTCCAGCACCTGCTCGAATGCGGCTGTTCCCCCAGGCGGAACCCCGTGCGCTGTCCGTCCCTGCCAACACCAACCGCGTCACCGCCAAATGACATTGGTGGACTATGGACATCCAATTCATCGTTTCATTGTTTTTCACTCAATTCATTCATCCGTTCATTCAACCGCTCATTGGTTGAATGACATGACATTTAATTACACAACGTTTAGATGACATGACGATTTCAGGATGCCACCAAACCCCCCCCCCCCCCGGGGGCCGTGTCGATAATCTGTCTGGACCTGACGATTTACGATACCGTGAGCAAAAGATTGACACGGATGTGCGCGTATGTGTGTGTGTGTGTGTGTGTGTGTGTGTGTGTGTGTGTGTGTGTGTGTGTGTGTGTGTGTGTGTCCGCGCGCGCGCGAGTGCCCTGGCATGCGCACCTGCAAGACAGCCATCTGCTGCTCGGAGACCATGGTGCGGGCCGCAGCCGACACAAACTGGCGGTTGAGCTCCTCGTAGGACAGGTCCGGCAGCGCCGGAGCCGCCCCCCTCGCCAGCCCCCTCCTCAGTAGCACCATCAGGTGGTCCCTCACCACCAGCCCCACACACACCTGCTCCCCCTCCTTCCTCCGATTACTCCCCTTGGTCCCGCTTGGGATCTGTGGTTGATTGGGCTCCGCTCTGTTTTTGGTTGGTGTCCGCTCTGTGATTGGTTGGGGTCCGGTCTGTGATTGGGTGGGGTCCGCTCTGTGTCTGGTTGGGATCCGCTCTGTGATTGGTTTGGGTCCGCTCTGTGATTGGTTGGGTGTCTGTTTGGGGCCCGCTTCGCTCCACCACTTGGTGTTCGCTTGGTGCTTAAATTGGTGTCCGCATGGCTACAACTCGGGTGTCCACGTGGGGCCCACTTGGCGTCCAGACGGGTGCCACCTGGGAAGAAGGGGAGGGGTGCAATAAAGCAGGAGGTGAGGCAAAAACCGGTAGAGCTGGGTTGGAGCAAGGGGTAAGAGGAAAACTGGGAGGGGTGGGGTGGCGCAGGAGGGGAAGCAAAAAGCAGTGGAGGTGGGATGGAGCAAGGGGTAAGGGGAAAAGCTGGAGGAATGGGATAAAGCAAGAAGGTGAGGCAAAAAGCACTAGAGGTTGGATGGAGCAAGGGGTAAGGAAAAGAGAGGGAGGGGCGGGAGGGAGCGAGGGGAGCGTATCAGACCTGACCGGCTGGCGTATCGCGCACAACAGGAAAGCCGTTGTGGCGCGTGTCCCGCAGGAGGGACCGGATTGTGTCCAAACGCATCCGCTCGGTCGCAGTCACCACGGGAGCCGTCATGGCCGCCGATGTGGGTACCAGGTCCAGCGGGCGGCATGCTCCCGCCTCGCTTGGGAGCCATGGCACACACTTCACCTGTCACTCCGCCCCACTGCCCCTTGGCACCTCTACAATCTCCCGCCGCCCCCCCTTCTCTCCCCCCCCCCTCCCCCGTCTCTCTGTCTATGTCTCTGTCTCTCTCTCTCTCTCTCTCTCTCTCTCTCTCTCTCTCTCTCTCTCTCTCTCTCTCTCTCTCTCTCTCTCTCTCTCTCTCTCTCTCTCTCTCTCTCCCTCCCTCCCTCCCTCCTCCCCCCCTTCCCTCCTTATCTCCCACTCCCTCATACACACATAACCACACCCCCCCACACACACACATATACACACACGCACGCACGCGCCCCCGGGGATCCACATGCATGCATGTACGCCCACGCACACACGGGTACACATGCACACACACACATGCGCGCGCGCACACAGACAGACAGACAGACAGACAGACAGACAGACACACACACACACACACACACACACACACACACACAGGCGTGCACGGTCTTGGAAAGCGACTGAGTGAGGGGCCGCTTGCCTGTAAGAGAGCATGATAGAGGGGGTGCGTGGCAGCGTCCGCCACCCACTTGGCTACCAGAATGCCCACCAGCAGGGGCAGAAGCATTCTCACGTCATTTGACACCTGCGCATGTGGCCCCTTTTGGCGCTCCTGCCTTCCATGATGGCGTGAGTCATGTGCAAAGCAAGCAGTGCCCGCGGGACGAGGGACTGGCAGGAAGGAGCAAGACATGCAGGAGTATGGGAGTGAAGAGAACGAGCAAAACATGTAGGAGTTTGGGGCTGGCGAGAACGAGCAAGACATGCAGGAGTTCGGGGGTGATGATAACGAGCACGACACGCAGGAGCATGGGCTTAAAAATTAAGTGACCAAGTCATGCAGCATGGGTTGTGTTCTGTCAAAAAAGATGTCTCTCCTTCATTTGAAAATGTGGGGGGTTTTTATTATCAAAGGAATGTATTTCCTTTGCTTGAACTCTGGGTGGGGTTTTTTAACGGGGACAAAATCATCTACAATCACAGGTAGGCTAGTGAAGCTGGGGTTTGTGTGTGGGTGCGTGTGTGTTTGTGTGTGTGTGTGTGTGTGTGTGTGTGTGTGTGTGTGTGTGTGTGTGTGTGTGTGCGTGTGTGCGCGCGTGCGCGCGCGCTCCCTCTCTCTCTCTCTCTCGCTCTTTCCCCCCTCCCTCCCTCCCTCTCCTCCAGATAGGGGGGGCCGACGGCGGGAGAGAGAAGGGGGGGGGGAGAGAAGGGGGAAGGCTCAAGAGCAAGGGTGGATTGAGGCTGTGACGGAAGGCGAAAAACGGGGGGGGGGGGATGGGAGGGAGGGTAGGGGTAGGGGATGATGGGAGAGAGGGAGGGAGTGAGGGGCCCCCGGGGGCGGGGGGGGTGTGTGTGTGTGTGTCACCTCCATCATTATGACGGCCAGGGAGATGGTGAGGCGTGTGACACCGCCCATGAATGCGCCTGCCCCAATGAGGGCAAAAGCACCCGGATCGATCCACGCCCATGGGCTTGGGGGCACGAACACTCCCGGAGGGGCCCTGCACGCAAGCCTTCCCTCATTGCTCTTGCACAAACCTTCCATCGCCCTTACATTGCAGAGTGAGTTCAGAAGATGCAATGCTCCCTCTGGGGCTTTCCCGCTCGGTGCTGCATTCTTTTTCGGACTTGTCCCGCTTTTCCCAGGGAGACCCCTTCCCTCATAGCCACCGCGCTGCTTCGCCGGCAGCGGGGCAGCAGAGACACCAAGCTCGCGGATAACCAGGATAGAAGATACACGCGCGCGCGCCCGCGCACGCACGCACACACACACACACACACACACACACACACACACACACACACACACACACATTCCCTTGTCCCCACACACGCACATACACATTCATTTTCATATCATCCCCCCAACACACACACACACACACACATTCACCCACTCACACCCACTTAGGCACGAGAGTGCGCGCACTCACGCGCACACACACACACACACACACACACAC
>KV908583.1:166098-168598 GCA_002005505.1 Botryococcus braunii | reverse complement strand
AATTATTTACTCTGTGTTACGATTAGCGGCCGTAACATTGCTTTGGAAAGATAGGTTTTTGTAACGACCCGATGGCTCTGCCAACAAAAAAAATAGGTTCGCAGGGGTTCGTTGCTTCAGCTCAGGTAGATTCACCTTAAAGTATAGGCTTGTGTATATGGGTTGGAAAACCCTTATTCGCGTATTCGCCAGACATCCGGGACTCCTGTCGGGGTGTGGCACATGCGGGCAAAGGGCCACCTCGCATTCCTGTTATCTACTGTTTATGTCGGAAAACAGTATACATATGGGATGAACTGGAATCTTGGTGGGGAAATCAGGGGCTGGGATGCATGAGCCTCAGCGACAATTTGTACAAGGCCGGTGGTCAAAGCGAGGAGGATAGCATCGCCCTCATCCGCCGAGCTTTCGAATTGGGCATCACTTTACTCGATTCATCTGATTTGTAAATTCCTGATCGCATCCATAGCAACTAGCCAGTGCTCCCTGGTTTTGACGATGGAACATGCTGCCGGCTAGGCTCTGCTTTCGAGGCGACAGCATGATTTGGAGAATCGGATCTACAACTTGCGTGTAACACGTCATACAATCTTCACACAACATGCATCCTCCATACGGCTTCTTTTTCTGTATCCCTTTGTGCAGCCTGGCAAAGCAAACCACCCTTTAGGGTGGTAGGGAGTCACAGGGTCACCCAACCCTTTGAGCTTCCAAAAGGATGATGCCATCATGTTACTGTGCATGAAAGGGATCTTTCCACGTCCACCTCCATCCCTTGGGGACCTTCCCCCCATTACCCCATGAGACCCCCCCCCTTTCCCCTTCTGAACCCCCCCCGGGGGGGGGGGTGGGGGGGGGGAGGGCAAATATGTAATCTGGAAGGGTCCCTGGGGTTTCTGACACTGCCGCCTCGGCATGGGCCAACACAGTTGTTGCCTTCCAATGCCTTTTTTGGCCTACGTGACATGCAGCTTTCCAATGCGCTCTTCTTCTAGAAAAAGTGTAAAGTTGTCGTCGTCATCATCTTGCTGTCGGATTTGCGACCTGCAGCAAGAGTTTCTGGAAAGTTGGAAAGTTGGAAAGTGGGAAGTTGGAAAGTGGGAAGTTGGAAAATGGGAAGTTGAAAGTGGGAAAGTTGGAAAGATGGAAGTGGAAAGTTGGAAATTGGAAACTGCACTGTTGCTAATGCTGACATGTGCCTATGGATGGTGCTTGCAGGTATGGACCATACACAAACGAAGAATTGATAGGCGAGCTCCCACATTTTTTTTCCGAATTTGGCCGTGGTTGTGGCTCCACATGTTCCAATGCGACCTGACTTAGAATTCTTAGCCGTTGAAATAGTTGCAATGCCTCTAAAGGCCAAGGGGCACATGGGCAGTACTGGAGGCCCCCCTTAGTTTAGGCCAAAACATCATTTTCAAACAAATTCTCTCAAAACAGTTTTGAAGCACAAGTTTGTTTTGGATTTCCATTCTGAGATGCAGTTTTTACAAACTGTTTCCGATGGTCTCAGAGAGTTTCTCAGTGCCTGATGGGCTCAGTGCTTCTCAGTGCTTGGTGAAAACAGTGGAAGGGGCCCCTGATGCTGAAACACGTTGTTGCTGCTGCTGCTGCTGCTGCTGCTGCTGCTGGCAGGGTGGTCAAGAGCATCCCGAAAGGGAAATTTGTGATATCCCCTGATGCTGAAACGGGCTGCTGCTGCTGCTGCTGCGGGTGCAGGCAGGGCGGTCAAGGGCATCCCGCGTGGCAAGTTTGTGATTGCGACCAAGTGGGGCCCCATGCTGAAGGACGGGAAATTCGTGTTGGACTTGAGCCCCGCAGCTTGCCGTGCCGCCTGCGAAGGCTCCCTGAAGCGTCTCGGGGTGGACTACATCGACTTGTGGATCCTGAGAGGCCACGGGCGCGACCCCAACACCCCCCTTGAAGACACCATTCTGGCGATGAAGGTGGGTTATTCACTGCGGAAGGGGGCACGAAAAAGGTGGTCAGGTCAGTGGTGGGTATGATGAAAGTTTCGTTCACATTCCAGTGCCCTTAAGGTGGCCTAATGATGGGGCATTTCTGCACTCCCAGTTTTTTGAAGGGAGCGCTTCATGCCGAGACATTGCTGCATCTCGATCCCGTAAGGGAGTTTATTGCCGAGACATTGGTTCATTCTGATCCCCTAGGGGGGGCCCGATGAGAGGGCATTGCTGCATTCCAATCCCCTGAGGGAGCCTAATGACGGGGGACTGGTCCATTCCAAGCCCCCACGGGAGCTTAGGGCAGGGTCACTGCTGCATTCCAATCCCTTGAAGGAGCCCATGACGGGGCACTGCTGCACTCCAATCCCCTGATGGAGCCTAATGACGGGGCACTGCTGCATTCCGGTGCCCTAAGGGAGCCTAATGATGGGGCACCGCTGCGTTGCAGAAACTGGTGGAGGAGGGCAAGGTCAAGTACCTCGGCTTGTCAGAAATTTCGCCCGCAGATGTGAAGCGGGCACATGCGGTGCACC
>KV908583.1:156098-161098 GCA_002005505.1 Botryococcus braunii | reverse complement strand
AGGCGCCGTGTATCAGAAGGGTTTTGAAGGGCAGAGATCTACATCAGGTCTTTCCGGAGAAAGTCACGGGGGGACGGGTGTTTAATGTGATTAATTAATGATTGATCTTTCCGTCCTATCTGGGACGCATTGTAGTGATAGATTGGAGGGCAGGGCGGTATCGTCCATGTCCGAGGTTTGCTGCTGTCTAAGCTTGACAGGCCTGAGCAAGGGCTCCACGCTCCAGTCTTTGTAAAAGGTAAATGAAAAGATTCTGTATATCTCCTCGCCCCGATCAATGTTGCCAGAGGAAGACAGCCTACCGGCAGCCCGGGAGAGGCCTATTGCCACTTCAAAGGTAATGGCAGCTAGGAGTACACTTTATGTGGCAACAGTGTCCGTTGATTTGTCTGATTATCAGTAGACCTGCCTGTCTACTGGCATTGCAGCACATCTATTGCTTGTAAATACTGCCAGTGCGACAAGTCTTGTCAGGTAGATCTTCTATTCTGCATTCTGGCCAGGTGTGTTTTAAATTGCAGTAGAAGAAAGTGTCCATAAGGTGTACTTAGTGGGACAATCCGTAGTCTGGCTTGGGGTGTGGTTCTGAAACCTCCAGATCTTCTAAGTTGCTGGCATACACACGCAGGACAACTTCCTTTACAGAGTCTTCTTTCTCCTGGGCTGCGGAACTCTGTTCCCATACAATGCATTCATCACTGCAGCCGACTACTTTGACAGCCTGTATCCAGTACGACACCTCTTTGCTTCCACATGCAATTGCTTGCTCCATCATCCTTTCGGCTTGCCTGCTGTATTGCCTTGAACTTCAAATCCCCCATTGATGGAGCCATGGATGGCCACGCGAAGACAAAAGAAAGATAGGCATCCATTGAATTGACAGGAACTGGACTCTCATGACATAGGAAAAGGAAGATGGGGGCGAGAGCCCTACACTCCCACCCCAATACTCCCGTCAGTGTGACCCCAGTTCTATGAGCTTTGCCGCCCTTCCCCCGGTAGATAAGTCGAGGAATAAGGAGACCCTTGCAAAACCTGGAAGGAGGAGGTCACATGGACCCACAAGGTCTCTAATGGAAAACTCAGCCTGACGACCTCCAATCATTTTACTCCAGTTGATATGTTGTTTGACACTTGGGGCATGAGGGCCTCCGACGAATGTTTGTTTACTATGATATTCCAGCATGAGGTCCCACTGTCTGCAGGTTCATCTTGAGCCTGCAATGTGAGGGCATGCGGAACTTGCTGGTGGACAACGGTGGGTCTTTAGGTGACAGAAAATGTGGGTAATGTAGCAATCGGATGTAGTTGTTGCCAAGGCCTGGCACAGTCAGGGGGTCGATTCCCCTCAAGTTTCGGCAGTTTGTCACATTTCTTTTTCCCCACCAGAGTTGGTGTCACACTGTGTTCATGCAATATACTGGAGGAAGACAAAACAAACTGCAACTTGCTCCATCAAGGGGGTTCAAGGTGGCTCATATGAGGGC
This sequence comes from Botryococcus braunii, assembly GCA_002005505.1. Taxonomy (NCBI): domain Eukaryota; kingdom Viridiplantae; phylum Chlorophyta; class Trebouxiophyceae; genus Botryococcus; species Botryococcus braunii. The sequence goes on along the minus strand of KV908583.1, from coordinate 159,611 downwards.
CTGCAGAGTTTGGCCCAAATTACTGGTGGACAGGCTATTAAGGTGACAGAAAATGAGGTAGCATAATAATCGGATGTGGTTGTTGTGGAAGGCCTGGCATGGTCAGGGGATCGAATCCCCTCCTAACTCAATGCAAAGCTTGTATCCCTTTAGTTTTTTTTTTTTTTCTAAAATTTTCTCCCACCATATTTACTGTCACAAAGTGTTCATGCAGCATACTGGAGGAAGACAAAGCACACTGCAACTAGCTGGCATTTGGGCCCAATCTGGGTTCGCAGTCATAGTGAGGTTTGACATTCCACAATCTGGCACTGTCAGGCCAAAATGGTGTGGACTGAGGTGGTGATGTGGTATTTGGGGGGATTCGAACCTGGGGCAGGGTCGGCACACGGACCGGCTGATAACCGTGAGTTACTTGCCAATCATGCTGCTGGCGCTTACTGCAATCGTCCTAAATAGGCGCCGCCCTCCCCGCCGTGTTGTCATCGTCGCGGGCCTCTCGGGCTTCCTCATCTCTATGAGCATCATTCCCCTGGTGCGAACCTCATCATCCCTCTTATAATCACCCCCCATCCGCTAACATCAAGCTCACCCGTCAACCCCCCATCCGCCGCATACCTCAACACTGCCTCTCCCCCCTTCAAATTCTGACTCATCATCCCCATCAATCCCCATCATTTTTGACTCTACACCCCAATTCCATCGTCCCCCATCCGCTTTCATCGTCCCTCACCCGGCAATCCCCATCTGCCATACCTTACCAGTACTTCACACCCGCCTCCCCGCCTGTTTGACTCACCTGGACATGTCTCTTCTATCATCTCCCATCATCAATCCTCACGCGTCCATCCCTATCCGCCATCGCTCAACATCGCCTCGCCCCCCTCAAAATTTGACCCATGTCTCTGCGTCCCTATACCAACTATCCCCATCCGCGATAATGAGCCCTCGCCCGTCCATTCCCATCCACATTTGCTCAACATTGCCTCACCCCCTTCAAATGGCCACTCATTTCTGGACACCCCTCTTCCGTCAACCCCCATCCCCCATCATCATCCCTCACCCGCCATCGCTCACGTCGCCTCACGCCCCCACCCCCCCCTTCAAATTTTTGTAGCATTTCTCTACACCCCCTTCTGTTGCAACCCTTCAAATTTTGAAACATTTCTCTACATCCCCTTCTGTGTCAACCCCCATCTGTCATCTCTCAACATTGCGCCACCCCTCAAAATCGACCCATTCCTGTATATCCCTCATTCACTTTCGCGACTGTCACCATCACCATCATCATCACCATCACCGTCCCTCATTGCCCTGCTGGGATTATGATTCAGAGTCGAGGATCAGAGTTGGGGCCCTTGTTCCCTAAATCTGCTCGTTCTGAACGACGAGAGACGTGGGAGATTGCTCTCTCAGACGTTGATGCAATACCAAGAATAAAGGAGAAAGCAGGACGGGGAGAGAGGGGGGGGGAGAGAGAGAGAAGGAGAGAGGGAGAGGGAGAGGGAGGGAGAGAGAGAGAGAGAGAGAGAGAGAGAGAGAGAGAGAGAGAGAGAGAGAGAGAGAGAGAGAGAGAGAGAGGAGAGAGAGAGAGAGAGAGTGCGCCCACATGTGTGCGTGCGCGCGCGCGTGTGTGGGTGTGGGTGTGGTGTGTGTGTGTGTGTGTGTGTGTGAACACACACGCGAACACACACACGCGCGCGTGCCTATACACGACATATTAAAAGGGGCAGCTAGGTTTGACGACCTACAGTGGGTGTAAAAATGAGGAGGCCGTGTTACGTGATGGAGTGCAGTGGGGCGCAGCAGCAGCAGGCAGCCTTCCGCTTCCGGTGGTGCTCTTTTTTTGTGGCGGTGACCGGTGTCTCTGACGCCTTTGTGCAGTGCGCCGTCTTTGGCGAGGCCGCCCTCCTCCCCGAACGATTCACTCAGGTCTGGGTTCCATCCTCCTTGCTGCACCCCTCGACCCTCCTCCCTCCCCCTCCCCTCCTGCCCCCCCGTCTCTCTTTTGCGCTCTCCCTCCTCCCCCCCCCCCCCCCCCTCTCTCTCTCTCCTCTCTCTCTCTCTTTTTTTTTTTTTTTTTTTTTTTGTTCCCCCCCCCTCCTTCTCTCCTCTCTCTTCCTCTCTCCTCCTTCCCTCCTCCTCCTCACCGCCCTCTCCTTTCGGCACCCAGAATGAAATCCTGGCCGCCTGCCGCCACGCAACGGGGACTCCTGCAAAACCGACCCTTGTGCATACCCAGCAGCTGGAAGGGAAGGAAGGAAGGACATATAACAACTCTGGATCTTTTTAGTGTTTATAGCAGGAACTGTTTCATTCTTTTGTTGTTTAGTTTCTCTCACAAACGTTGGATGAAAAACTACCCACTCAATCTGTTTATCTACTTCTTTCCTCCTTCCCATTTCATCAATACCAGGCCCAGAACCAGCCATCAGTAAACACTAGACTCAGATATGCTCCCGTACAGACATCAGTCGTCTGGCGGCAGTACAGACATCAGTCGTATGGCGGCAGTACATACATCAGTCGTCTGGCGGCAGTACAGACATCAGTCGTCTGGCGGCAGTACAGACATCAGTCGTCTGGCGGCTGTACAGACATCAGTCGTCTGGCGGCAGTACACGCACATAACATTCCTCTCCTACATCTGGACACCAGGAAGGAATGTTGGCAAAACAGGACTTTCCACTCTGGGACCACCAGTGCCTTGGTGGGTAGTGGATGGGTGGGTGACAAAATAATGAATCGCTCTTCTGCCATATTCTTTAAGCACGATGGTCATGTGAGCATATTGGGATGAGGCTTACATATACACATTTTCTTTATGCAAACAGCATAGGCTCGGCTTACAAATGCACACAGGCTTTGAGCAAACAGCATTGACGGCTTACACATGCACACATGCTTTCGATGCAATAGTCTTTGTACTTAATCCGTGATCTGCGAGGCAGCACCCAAAAAGAAAGGAAAGCGAAAAATGGGAAAAACAAAAAAGGAAAAAAAAGGAGATCCTCACATGGGGCTCACAGGGAGATGAGGTATTCTGGTTCCCAAAAGATTTTTGACTGCATCAACCACCTCAGGTTCCATTCTTTTCCCATCTTATAATCTTCATGACAGTATGAGCAGTGGAAATTACAATTGTTGTAGTAAGGAGAATGAAGGTTGCAGACGTCATTGTCTAAAAGCTGTTCTAAAAAGAAGGATGTACTGTGTGCAGGCATTGGTGTCAGGGACGGCCGCGTCTGGTGCCGCAGTGTCTGTCCTGCGTATCATCACAAAGGCTGCCCTCCCCCACACAGCCACGGGCTTGCGCCACTCTGCTGGTGTGCTTTTCTTTACCCCTGCTGCCCGCCCCTGCGCCCCCTCTGCACTGAGCCTCTCATCCCGTCTCTCTCATACACTCCCGCCCCGCCCCCCCCTTCTCTCTCTTCTCTCTCTCTCTCTTTTTCTCTCTCTCTCTCTCTTCTCTCTCTCTCTCTCTTTCTCTCTCTCTCCTTCTCTCTCTCTCTC
>KV908583.1:137500-152194 GCA_002005505.1 Botryococcus braunii | reverse complement strand
CTCCCTCCTCTCCTCTCTCTCTCCTCTCTCTCCTCTCTCTCCCTCTCTCCTCTCTCCTCTCTCTCCTCTCCTCTCTCCTCTCCTCTCTCTCTCTCTCTCCTTTCTCTCTCTCCCCCTTCCCCTTCCCCCTCCTTCCCCCTCTTCCCCCCTTCCGCCCTCACTCCCCCCCTTCTCTCCCCCCTCTCCCTCCCCCCTCTCTCCGCCTTTCCCTTCCTACTTGCCTTACTTTCTGACCCTCCGGCTGCCTTCTTCCTCCTTGCATTTTCTCTCCCCTTCACGCTTCTGTGTCGACACCTCCCCCCCCCCCCTCCCGGGGGCGGCGAACCAGACATCCATCAACACTAATTGGCTTCCCCCGCTGCCCCCCGGCACCGAGGGGGAGGGGGAAAAAGTAGACATCCATGAACAAAATCAAGTACCATGTGTTAACACATTTCAACATGTTCCTAACACATGTCAACATGTTGCTGACGCAGGGGCTGGAAGCGGAGGTGGCAGGCAACGTGTCGATACTGTCATTGGTTGTAGGCCTGTGCATTGGTGCAGCAGCCAGCTTCCTGTGGCTACTGTAGCGGATGGCAAGCTTTATATTGGCTTTTAATCATCCATTCATCATCCATCCGATAATATTTGAAATGCCTTAAAAAAGAGGCCGTCGGCATGACAAGATGCCTCTTGTAAGGCGTTGTTACCGAAATTTGGGTTCGTCATATAGCGTTTGGTTTATCCATATAGCGTTTGGTTTATCCATATGGATCATCCTCTGGATAGGCCCGTCTGGTTTCTCCCTTTGCGTCTCATCATGCCCATTGCGCTTGGCAGATGTTATTCCTTCCCTACAGGAGTGGCCACAGGAGTGGGATTAAAAGACCAGCCCAATGTTCAATGTCCCAAACCCAAATGTGTCGAGCTGCAGCCAGCTGGCGACCCACAGCGGCCGCAATTATGCAATTTTAACCCGGTGCATGACAGAATACCCCTCCACATCTACAAGTGCAATGATGGCTTAAGCTTATGGCTACTATCCTTGATGGCGCCACGTGCAGTGGCGGGAATATTGATGGTTGTCTGTATCGGGCGGTACCTGATTGTTCGCACCTCCATGGCAGGGACCAAGGTGGGTGCAAGGAGGGAATGACGGATAGCTACATAGGTAGAGAGGTAGACATGTAACAAAGGTTGGGATAGCTCTTATATAAATCTCAATCCCCCCCCCCCCCTCTCTCTCTCTCTCTCTCTCTCTCTCTCTCTCTCTCTCTCTCTCTCTCTCTCTCTCTGTGTGTGTGTGTGTGTGTGTGTGTGGTGTGTGTGTGTGTGGTGTGTGTGTGTGCGTGCGTGCGTGCGTGCGTGCGTGCGTGCGTGGTGTGTGTGTGTGTGTGTGTGTGTGTGTGTGTGTGTGTGCGCGCGCGCGCGCGCGTGCGCGTGCGCGTGGAGCTCAAACCCCTAGGGCCTGGGCAGAGGTTCAAGAACAGTGTTGGTGGGACCAATTGCAATCCCCTTCTGAGGGTCTTCCACTTGACACCGATAAGCCGTACCCCAAACGACCATACTACCGTATTCACCTTTTCTTAAGGCCCAGTCACAACCAACTCTCAGCCATTCATGGGCGAGATAGGCGCAAATTCTAAACATCAGGCGGTTAATCCCCCTCCCGCGACTCAAATGATCAGACAGTTGGATGGGGCTGCCTTGAATTTACTGAGTAAAAAGATTAGTTTCTGCTGATTATTATGACCTGGGGCCGTTAGGATGTCAACACGTGACTCTTAGGGCACGGGGGGGCCAGAAAACTGGGTCCCGGGCTCACACCCATTGCACGTGCAAGCCGTTTCACATGGAGCTTGTAAAGATTGAAAGAGGGCTCTTGTGCCTACCTTGGCGGCGAACCTACTTGGGGGGAGGGGGGTGATGGTGGTTTGACAAACAGGGGAGCCAAAGTGCTTGGGGGAAAAAATGCCACTTTTCCTTTAAAAAATGTGGGGGTGCCTGTCCCCTGGGTACCGGGACAAACGGGCCATCATGGTACTTCCGGAGGGCGTAATGCTCGAACCTTATGGAGTGTCAAAGGTTCGACAATCGCAACCAATCTAGGACCTAAAATTTAGGGGGACGTCGGCTTTTAGCAATCCGTTAATCATTGTTGTTTCATACCTGCTCCCTGGTGCTATAGTCTGCACTCGCACAGCCAGGCTGGCATCACCCAATGGACAGCGGTCAACTTAAATTTTTTAGCGGATTCCGTTTATTTGGCACGCATTGAACTGTAAATTATCTAACATATCAGTGTGTCTATTGTGACTGGTCGCTTTGTTTTGGCACTGCCGGGTGTCCGACGACCGTGATGGAAAAAGCCGTGTGTGTCCTCACTTGTTTTGAAACTAACAGTAACATCGGGCTTCCTGATTGTTGATTTGGTTTGTAATAGAATTCATACTGTGACATTTCTCCATGTCGGGAGTTTCCAGAAATCCGGGATCCGAGGACTCGGAGATGTATTCTATCATTTCCAGAAGCTCAAGGGGTTGCTCAAGTGGTGTGATGGAATCTGAGGATTGGGAGGAAATTAATGGAGATGTTCTAAATAAGATCAGACAAGAGGCCGTTACAGCCGGTCTTACAGAGGAGATGCGACAGGTGTGTGGAATGCTGTAGCAGCAGTAGCCTCTATGTCCTTAAAGTTTTATTGAAAGTTTACATTGTACTTCAAATTACTGAATACGTTTTGTATGTAAGAGAAACCGCGGTCTGGGGTGCATAGCACAGGCCGCCTTGTTCACCCCACAGCCGGTTCATGACTCTTTGTGGCGCATCAGGTGTGCAGATCTTGGAGGCAGAATCTGGATGACAGGGCGACGAGCCTCACGATTCAGATTAATGGGATAGAATGGTTTACGAGATTACGTCTTAAGCGGTAAGCCACATGGTACCGTGCCGTTTTCTGAAAGATTGGCACCTCAAGATACAGTTGCAAGAACACCTGGGCATGCCTATGTGCTACACACCGTGTGTGTGTGTGTGTGTGTGTGTGTGTGTGTGTGTGTGTGTGTGTGTGTGTGTGTGTGTGTGTGTGTGTGTGTGTGTGTGCGTGCGTGCGTGCGTGCGTGCGTGCGTGCGTGCGTGCGTGCGTGCGTGCCTGCGTGCGTGCGTGCGTCTGCGTCTGCCTGCGTGCGTGCCCGCATGCACGCACGCGTGTGCATTTGTCATTTATGCATGCGACTGTATGTGTGGATCTGGGTTCATGTGTAGGCATGCCTGCCTGTCTGAGTTCATGCATGTGTCTCGTGCGTGTGTGAATGTGTGTGTGTGTGGGGGGGGGGGGGTTGTGTGGTTGTGTGAGTGCATGTGCGTGCGTGCGTGTGCGTGCTTGTGTGTGTGTGTGTGTGTGGTGTGTGTGTGTGTGTGTGTGTGTGTGTGTGGGTGTGTGTGTGTGTGGGGGGGGGGGGGACGACTTGGGTGCGTGCACATGATCCTCTGTGTCAGCGCAGGTTTCCCAACCTCACAAAATTTGTAATTCGTGGGGATTCTACTGGAGATGATGCGTTTGTCCCGAAGCATATCCCCCTATGGGCAGTACACTACCTGTCACAGCTCCGAAACATGAAGCACTTGGGCTTCAAGGACGGCATCTACATGGCTTCCCCATTGGGTGCCGTGATTTGTGGGGTTATTTCCAGTGGTACACACCCTTCTTGCAGCATTGTGTGCTTCCCAGACTACACTAGATTGTTCTGTGCTTCTTTTTACAATGGACTCGTCTGAGGGAGTGCCTGCCCCGCCCCTGGGCTCAAAGGCAAAGAATGCAAACTGGTACTGAGATTTACCCCCCACCCTCCCCGCCCAACGCGCGCGCGCGCGCACGTGTGTGTGTGTGTGTGTGTGTGTGTGTGTGTGTGTGTGTGTGTGTGTGTGTGGGGGGGGGGGGTTGTGTGTGTGGGGGGTGTGTGTGTGTGAGAGTGTGTGTGTGTGTGTGTGTGTGTGTGTGTGTGTGTGTGTGTGTGTGTGTGTGTGTGTGTGTGTGGTGTGTGTTTTGGTGGTATGATTACAAATCTCCTTCCTTACGACTTTTGTTGCTTTCCATCTGTCACGCTGTCCTTTTCCGGTCCATCAGACTCGGTTTCCCTGCGGGACTCCTCCCTCCTCTCCCCCCTCCCCCACCCCCCATACTCTCTCTCTCTCTCTCTCTCTCTCTCCTCTCTCTCTCTCTCTCTCTCTCTCTCTCTGTCTCTCTCTCTCTCTCTCTCTCTCTCTCTCTCTCTCTCTCTCCTCTCTCTCTCTCTCTCTCTCTCTCTCTCTCTCTCTCTCTCTCTCCTCACAACTGTACTGGCTCCCCCTCTGTCGCGCCGTCCTCGTCCGCTCCATCCCGCCCACAAATGCCCGGCCTGTGGGCCGACTCGGCTCCCGTGTGTGACGCTGCAGTAATTGTTTTGGCGCCCCGGGGGGTTGGGGGGGGGGGGATCTGCGCAGGAGTGAAGCTTGCGTCTCTCCAAGTGGGGAGCCTCAGCTTTCACCTGGACTATGCGGGGGGCCCCTCTTGGCTCACCAGCCTTACGGGGCTCAGCAGTCTGGAACTGACATCAATCATCCGTCACAACTGTGCCTTCCTGGAGGGCGTCACTGCTCTGACGCAGCTTCGCGATCTTGATTTGTCCTCCGCTCAGCCTCCTATGGTCGCAGTCCCCCATATCCAGGTGCCTGCAGGCCTGCATATTCTAGGGGTTCCAGCGTTAGGGTTTTTAGCTTATGGCCGGAGCCCGTAGGGTCCTCCCGTCCTTCTATCCCTTTGCGCCTTCCACCGTGAATTTCGGCCCGTCTTTTTTAAATACTTTGCATTCACCGAACATTCATGAACATTCATGAACATTCCCACCCAGCCTCTAACATTCACGTCCCTTCAGCCATAGTGGCTGGTTCTGGATGTAATATGTTCCTTCCTTCCTTCCTTCCGTTCGCCGGTGCATCCATTCTGTGAGAAAGACGAGCGACCGTATCCTTGATGGTACGCCTGGAATTGAAAGATGGACCAGCTTTGGCTGTTGCCTCTTGAGGACCAGCCAGCTTACCGCGCATGCCTCGATCCCAACAGCTCACTGTGGAAGTCCTAACCTCGTGACTTCTGAAGGGCGTTTTTTTTTTTTTTTTTTTTTTTTTGAGAATTTTTGAGAATTTTTGCACGTTTTGATCTCCAGTGCAATAGAATGCTCACGTGTTGCCCTGCGAAGGACGGATTCAATGCAAACAGGCTCCCGTATGCTCACGTGTTGCTGTTCAATGCAGAAGATTGTTGTTTGCTCTCACAGGTTGCTCTTAAATGCGAAAGACTGCTGGATGCTCACGTGTTCCTTTTCAGTCCAAGATCTTCCACAATGCTCACGTGTTGCTGTTCAGTGCAACAGACTGCTGAATGCTCATGTGTTGCTCTTCAGTCGATAGCTTCCTAATGCTCACGTGTTCCTTTTCAGTGCAACAGACTGCAGAATGCTCCCCGGGGAGGGGGGGGTGGGGGGGCTTAATGGGGCTGCCAAGCTGCCCCATCCATGTGCCTCCATGTAGGAACCATGTGCCTCTTGGACAGCCACATGTGCTCCCTTGCAGAAAATGATCAATTTTAAGATATCAGATTTTATTCACATTATTGGTACAGCACCATTGGTGGAAAGATGATCGTTGAGCTCAGCGAGGTGTGTCGGCAAGTTGCAGGGTCTCACCAACTTGACCCGCCTGCAATTGTTTGCAGACATATTGGTGCAGGAAGACCGCATTCGATGGCCGGAAGTGTTCTCAGCAGCCCGTCATCTCCCCCTCCTCCAGAACTTGGGCCTGAGGTATGTGTCCCCCCCCCCCCCCCCGGGGGGACCTAGTAAGATTGTGGGCGCCCTTCCCGCCGTGCCTCGCTCGCCCCGTCCATGTACACACCCACCCCCCACCCCAAGTCTCTTACCCTCTCTCCCCCGCTCAGTTCCCTTGCTCCTTTCCGCACCCCTCCCCCTCCCCTCTTGCCTCCCCTCACCCAACCCCCCACTTAGCGCGCGCGCGGTGTGTGTGTGTGTGTGTGTGTGTGTGTGTGTGTGTGTGTGTGTGTGTGTGTGTGTGTGTGTGTGTGTGTGTGTGTGTGTGTGTTTGCGTGTGCGCGTGCGTGTGTGCGCGCGCCCACCCGTGCGCCCATTCCTGACACCACGCCCCTTTCTTCCTCCCGTCCTAGAACCTCGCGCCCTTTCCCTTCCCTTCCCCTTTCCTCCCTGTGTCCGCCCAAGCCCCCCCCCCCCCCCCGGTTCTCTCCATCCCTCCCCCTGTCGTACCCCTGCTGTCGCTCCTCCCTCTCTCTCCTCCTCCCTCCCTCCCTCCCTCCTCCCTCCCTCCCTCCCTCCCCTGCCTTCATTCCTGAATACCCTCACACCCCCTGTCTGTCCCCAAGTATCCTGTTTCCAAACTTTTTGCTGTTTGGGATGGGAATCTCATGTTTGCTTCGCTGACTTCTCTGAATCTGTTGCATCTGTGTCCACATTCAGTAGGCATGCAATTGTGGGAAGAAAGTAAGAGGTTGAAAAAGGGGCGTGAGAAGGGTGGAACACAAGCGTGTGAGGATGGGCGGGGTTTGTCACATAGGACTGAGGGAGATGGGAAATCACACTAAAACAACACACACACACACACACACACACACACACACACACACACACACATACACACGCACACAAATACACACACACACACACACATAGAGAGAGGCACAGGGGGGGGGAGAGAGAGAGAGAGAGAGAGAGAGAGAGAGAGAGAGAGAGAGAGAAGAGAGAGAGAGAGAGAGAGAGAGAGAGAGAGAGAGAGAGAGAGAGACAGAGAGAGAGAGAGAGATTGTGTGTGTGTGTGTGTGTGTGTGTGTGTGAGAGAGAGAGAGAGAGAGAGAGAGAGAGAGAGAGAGAGAGAGAGAGAGAGAGAGAGAGAGAGAGATTGTGTGTGTGTTGTGTGTGTGTGGGTGCGTGCGTGCGTGCGTGCGTGCGTGTGTGCGTGCGTGCGTGAGAGAGAGAGAGAGAGAGAGAGAGAGAGAGAGAGAAGAGAGAGAGAGAGAGAGAGAGAGAGAGAGAGAGAGAGAGAGAGAGAGAGAGAGAGAGAGAGAGAGAGAGAGAGAGAGAGAGAGAGAGAGAGAGAGAGAGAGAGAGTGAGAGAGAGAGAGAGCGCGCGCGCGAGCGCGCGTGACCGAGCGAGGGCGCTGGCTAGATGGAAGAGGTTGGAGCAAGGCGATGGGTAGAGGGAGCCGATCAGATGAGCATCGGAAGGGAACGGGGGCTTGAGGCGGGGTTGTGTGCAGCATCTTCTCAGAAGACATCCCAGAAGAGGTGTGTGAGGACGTGCGGGAAGTGGCACCCCGCCTGCGTGTGCTGTCAATCCTGGCCCAGCCCTTGCATCTGCCCGCCTTGTTGCAGCAGTTCCCGTTCACCCGCCTCCAGTTGCTCTATCTTGCGGGGTGCCATCGTTGCACGCATGAGCCGTGGCATGCCTATTCCACGGCGCCCCATCTCCCCAGCCTGCTCCACTTCATCAAGCTAGACGTACGCCTGTCCTAAACTGGCTCGTGTCTTATCAAGCTGGTCGTCGGCCCTGTTCCGCCTCATGTCCGAAACTGGCTCCCATCCTATCAAGCTGGACGGAGGGCCTTTCCCGCTTCATGTCTGAAACTGGCGCCCGTCTTATCAAGCTGGTCGTAGGCGCTGTCCCCATTCATGTCCCAAACTGGCTCTCGTCTTACCGAGCTGGTAGTCGGCCCTGTCCCCCTTCATGTCCTAAACTGGCTCTCGTCTTATCAAGCTGGTCGTCGGCCCTGCCCTTCCGTGTCCTAGACTGCCTTGCTACTTATCAAGCCGGTCGTAGCCTACGACTCGTAGGCCCCGTCCCGCTTCATGTCCTAAACTGGCTTCCATCTTGTCAAGCTGGTCGTCGGCCCTGTCCTTCTGTGTCCTAAACTGCCTTCCTTCTTATCAAGCCGGTTGTAGGCCCTGTCCTTCTATGTCCTATAAGAGTGTGTGTGTGTGTGTGTGTGTGTGTGTGTGTGTGTGTGTGTGTGTGTGTGTGTGTGTGTGTGTGTGTGTGTGTGTGTGCGTGCGCGCGCGCGCGTGTGTGCCTGCATGCGTGCGCACGCGCGCACGCGTATGTCTGCCTGGGTGCGTGAAGGCGTGGCTGGGTGCGTGCATACGTGTGCGTGCGTTTTGTTGTTTTTTGTTGGTCCCCACCCCCCTTTGTATTCCTCCCAACAGCAAACTGAGTGGCGCAGGTATGGCCTCCGGCGCGGCGGGGAGCCCGGGCAACGGGAATGGACTGGATTTGCCGCTGGCTTTGCCAGCCCGGGATAGCCACCTCGAAGGGGCTCGGGCCCTTGAACCGTCCATTTCCAGGGTCGTATTGGGAGCCGCTGAGGCCGGCCTGGTTGAGGGCCCACGCTGCTGATCACCCCATCCGGGATCTAGCTCCGGGAGATGGCCTCCTCTTCACCCTGCCAAGGCCCCGCGCATGAGTGCATCTCATGATGCGAGATAGTCTGTTTGGAAGGAGTAAGTGTGTTTGGACGAGAGGTGTCGAGAGGACCATGTATGTTGCATTGCATTTGCGCGACGATCTGTTTGGAAGAGACGCGTCGAGGGGACCTTGTATATTGCATCCCAGTTGCAAGACATTCTATTTTGAAGGGGGAAGTCTGTTGGGAAGAGAGGTGTCGAAAGGACCATGCATATTGCATCCCAGTTGCACGAGAGTCTGTTGGGAAGAGAGGTGGTTAGAAGACATGCATATTGCATGCCAAGAAGCAATACATTTTGCTCTGGAAGAGAGGGTCGAGAGGATCATGCAGATTAATATTGCATGGTGGTTGCGAGACAGTCTGTTTGGAAGAGAGACGTCAAGACGATATGCATATTGCATGCCAAGACGCAAGACATTTTGATCTGGAAGAGAGGGTCGAGAGGATCATGCAGATTAATATTGCACCCCAAATCTCCATTAGCCACTGCCAGTCCTCCGTGCACCCGAAAGTGCATTCAGCAGGCCCCAAGCTTGTGCTAACTGGAAGGGTGTGCCTTACGCCCCCAAAACCTCAATAACTTTGCAACCGTTGATAGGGATTGTCCAACGCATCCAGATGAGTCACCAAGTGCCCTCACATCTGCTCAAAGTGCACCGAGAGACCTCTTTCCCTGTGACTAGGAGCCCTGCGGAGTCATGAACGGAGAGACTTTGTTCTGGAAGAGAAGGGGGAGTCTAACGATGGAAATAATGGCATGTTACAAGTGATTATAAGATCCCGGAGATTGCATACCAAAGGTTCCGATCGTGCGATGCATACCAGAAGTTCAAAAGAAAGGCTGTTACAAATGCGTATTATACACACCTGTAATAGACCTTTTTCAGAATTTGCGTTATGCATGTGCATATCGACGCATGATGCGGCACGGTCTAATAGCACCTAACTTGCTGAATGTCTGCTGAGAGTGCAGACCAGTGCAGGGGGAGCTGTTTGAGTTGTGAATGAATGAAATTATTGTGTTCTCAACGGTGCCAAGCGATTAACTCAAACGCTAAGAATAAGGTGAGCGATGAGGGATACACGATCCAGGAAGAGAATCTTGAAAATGCCTAGCTATTTCCCTAGAACATGCCTAGATAAGCCTAAATCTACACCTACGTAAGGACTACTACAGATAACAGCGGCGACAATTACTCGACCTTAACCCAGTACATTCAGTAGACAAGTACTCGACCTTAACTCAGTATATACAGTAGACAAGTATCCGACCTTAACCCAGTATTGTCAGAATTTTGGGGTGCTGTCCAGCATTTCTCGCCCCAGTCTTACTGCTTGCTCCAAAATTCTGATTGTGCAGGTCGCGACAAGCTACCTACCAACAAGAACATTATGTTAACACGCCTTGAAAGAAACTTCTTTGTGATATTCTAGCATATTATAGCTATCATCCTCAACCTTGGCAACTAAGTCCTCCACAATCCCATCGTCAGCAAAACACGATGATGTTGTCGTTCAGAGTATGTCTGCAGTTGGTGCTGACGAATGGTGATAACGAAATCAGGCTAGGGAGCCTGATTCTCTGGAGAGATAACCTAGTCAGCGGCGATCGGCCGGCACAGCGGGTTCTGTATATGTGTGGAGATCCGATGGGTCGTTTTAAATGAAGTTCTTTGCTTGAAGGGCATTAACTGGTGAAGCGTGCATCAAGTGGGAAGGTCGCCTGGTGGAAGTCTCAAACACATGTCGGCTTGCGCTCAGGGAAGGGCCTGGGGGATTGGAAAAGGAAGGGAAAGGATTCACTCCGCCAAATAAATAAGTACAATCGATTTTTCAACCGCGGATTGTACCCCTTGAAAGGCGATGCCCGGACCTGGCAGTACCATCACGTGTAGTCCACGTGGGCTACTTCAGTCCTAAAGCTTAGCTCGATGCCCCGAAAAAATCTCGCGCCTTGGGGCACATACAGTAGTGAAGACGCAAGCCGCAGAGAAGGGTAGCCCAACTACAACCGGTCAGTCTTGGGTCCGCTTGCATTTCCTTTTAAATTAAAAGTAGGCAAAGTATTTGTGTGGGAGTGGAGGAGACGTGCATGGAGGGGGATGGTGGGGTACCGGATGTTGGCTCCGTTGTAGCAGTTCCAAGGTTAAGTTGCGAATCACAGCTTTTCAGCACTTTTCGGTTCCACATTTGGAGCTACAGTTTAGTAAGTATGCATTTTCAATGTGGTGGGCTGGCTTTATTTGAGGCTTCACTCCTTGTTAGAGGCGATGTTGGGCACACGGGCCCGGCAATGCTATTTGTCTGATGGGGGACCGGGCTTAAAGCATGTGGGTTCGAGCGTGCCTAAGTGAAGGAACTCAGATTTTGGGGGCCTTTGGTTGCTTGCGCAATACTACGTTCAATAGTTAAAACCAGCAAAGTTCCAGTTTGCGCAACGAAAATATACTTACTAAGGGACTATTTAACGCTTTTGGCAAAGGGGGACACTGCCTAATGAGTCTGCGGACCAGCTGCAAACCCATTGTACTTATTTATTTGGGGGAGTGGATTCCAGTGTACCGCCACGCATGCTGGGGGAGTCCCTCTGTCGGTGAACTAATCACTTCTAGTGAGAAATAACGTCGGAGATGTAGAAAAGTGAATAGTCACGTGTCGACCTTGATCGACCTCGCCTTATCAGGTAAGGTCCCCTAGGGACTCCAAAACTAGGGGCCCACATTTTCCGGGCCCTACAGTGGGGGCTCGACGAGCCCGTCCTCTCATCTCGTCGGGGCAGAGATCCGCGGCTGCGATCTCCATTGGTCTGAGTGTGCACTTCCAAAAACAGCCACCTCAGCTTATCGTCTCAACAACAAGTTCTGCAGATGACTTTCTCTAAGTAGAAACTTCTTTTTTGTGTCGCCCAATGGAGGGTTCACAGGTGGTAAAAAGTCTGAAATCGGACTTCGCTTCATTGTCAACGACCTTGTCAGGACGTTGTTTACAGTTCAGGCCGCCGGTCGCTGAGGTTCCCCAGCAAGCAAGTTGCGGATGGGGATTAGCTGTCAAGTCTGAGATCCGAAACAGAGACCATGCTTACTTTCCAGATTCGTCCCGCAGATTCTCTGGCGAAGGATGTAGCAGCAGCCGTAGACCTGACCGTTCCGACGATGGATTGAAGTTTGGACCTCGTCTGGTGTGCCCCTCACATCTCGAGTACATATTAATATATTACGTGTGGCTTTGAAACACCTGGACCAGATGTGTTTTACATTTTTTGCCATGGAACCTTGGATTCCGATCTTGGCTCGTGGAGGTAGGCAGAAGAAGCTCAAAAGGGCTACCTGCAAGATATCGTGTTTAAGTTCAACTCAATTTTGAAACCATGTGGACCTCTTGTCTCGAAATTACTCCATGTTTGCTGGCCATCTGTGAATTAGACGTACCCGACCTTGGAGATGCCTCAATCCAACTGAGATTTCCTCGAGAAGCTTGCTGGCTTCAAGTTCATAGTTTCAGTGGCAACGAGGGAGGTTTGTCTGGAAGCTGATGATAAGAGGCATAGAGCTCTAAGAGGTAGAGCACACTGGAATATGTGCTGTCATGTATATTGTGTTTCCTCACTCTTGACCTTGGGGTTCATGATCTTGGGGTTTGTTGGAGCAGGATTCACGGAGCGATTTGCCTCGTGCAGCATGGCTCTGGCCATTCGCTTTTTGGGGAAAGCGTAAGTTCCGCACCTGCTAAAGTCTGCAGCTATACCTCTACTATGCCTCCTTGGTGCTGGGGTCTCTTTCTGGTCTAAGTGGCTGCTTTGCTCATCTGAGGTTCTGAAGTACTAAATGCACAGCCGAATTCTAAATGACATGATTCCCGCCTAGGCCAAGGGCCCTGTTTGTTCGCGGTATGGGGAAGTTTAGGATCTGAAGGCCTCCGATTCGAGTTGTTAACACAAAGAAAAGGTAACGTAACCGATGGGACGGTTTAAAAATAGGGACGAAAGCGTGCTCCTCATACGTAACAGGGACTGTGGGAGCCTGCAGGTGGCGGGGGCATGCTTTCAGGCAAAAAGAAGGTGATGATACTGATGTCCGACACAGGAGGCGGCCATCGGGCCAGTGCAGAAGCATTGAAGGCCGGCTTTGAGGCAATGTATGGCCAGAAGTACCATGTAAGCTACCCTTCATAACCATGCCTGTGACTTGTTCCCTCCACCCTTGATCTGTTCCTTCCACCGTCTAATCTTTTCCCACCGCCAGTTGATGTGTTCCCTCCACCATCAGACGTGGTCCCTCCAGCATTTGCCCAGTTCCCTCCACCAACTGATCTTTTCCCCACGCCATTTGATCTGTTCCGTCCACCATTTTACATGTTCCCTCCACCCTGTGACCTGTTCCCTCCACCATCTGATAAATTCCCTCCATCTTCTGATCTGTTGCCTCCACCATTTGACCTGATCCCTCCAACAGTTGTTCTGTTCCCTCCACCATTTGACCACCGCCATTGGAAATTGGCAGCTTGGGACTTCCTTGGCAGGATAACTTTCAGTAAAGAAGTCCTTCTTATCCAGCGTTGTTCCCCTCCCTTGTCTTCATACCCTAGTCACGGCAGCATTGCCCCCCTCCCTGCCTTGTCCTCATATCCTGGTCATGGCGGCAGTTCCTCCTCATCATATCTTTGTAGCTGGGCAGATGCAATTCGCGTCCCCCTTTCAGGAGTGGGAACAAAAACACCAGCTCAATGTGCCATCGACCCAAACCCAAAATGTCCAATATCCGTCATCTTACAAGAGCGGGATTTGAAAGATCCTATGTTCCTTCATTTACAAGTATGGATAGCAGTGGACCAGCCGGAGCCGGAACTTGCCCGTTGACCCCAGAGCTCTATGCAACCAGTTTGTCACATTGGCGGAGCAAAGAGCTGGGGCCTTAAACCGGCTCCGTTCTTGCTTTTTTGTCTGCAGTTTTGGTAGCTTGTGTTTCCTCCTGCAAACTTTTGGGTCTGGCTATTTATTTATTTCTTCTCACCCGCCTCCCCAGTCTCTCTCTCTCTCTCTCTCTCTCTCTCTCTCTCTCTCTCTCTCTCTCTCTCTCTCTCTCTCTCTCTCTCTCTCTCTCTCTCTCTCTCTCTCTCTCTCTCTCTCCCCTCCCCCTCCCCCATTGCACTTGTGTGCTAGTTAGCCTTTCGTGCAAGTGCATGGGCATGTGTCCCTGTGATTACACACCACACTCCCGCTCGTAAAGACGTAATGGGGGGAGGATGGTGGGGGCCCAGCTGAGCATTTTACAGCTCAACAGCTAACGAGATGTAGTAACACATTGTTTTGACAGGTTTCTGCTTTGGTTACTTTATGTGCAGTCAGTTTAATGAATGGAAGAGTGGTGCTGCTCAGGTGGATTACGTAGACATATGGACGCATCACACGCCCTGGCCGTTCAGCGAGCTCCCGAAGAGCTACAGCACGCTGGTGCGGAACCCCTTTGTGTGGCGCATGGGCTATTACTGCAACCAGCCCCGCATCATGCACAACAGCGCCCAGCTGTTTGCTTCCCTGTACGTGAGGCGGTCCCTCAGCGAGTTCTTTGCCCAATACGATCCCGACTTGGTCATCTCAGTCCACCCCCTCATGCAGCTGGTCCCCCTCATGGTGCTGCGGCAGCAGGAAAAGTGCGCTCTTGTTTCTCCCCCCCCCCCCCCTTCCCGGCCCTTCACCAGGGTCTTTTCTTCTCAGGCCCTTTGGGTATAGGATAAGATCGGTTATTTATAATACTTACCAATACCTATAATATAAGAGTTATACTTAGTTTCCCTTTTTTTAAGATGTCTAGTTTTGTGTAGTCTGGCCTAGCCCTTTTTCCTCCGCAGCCCACCCCCTCCCCCCCTCTGTCTCCCCCTCCCCCCAGCACCACTACTACCTGGTCTTTTCCCTCAGGCCCTCTGTCTATTCACTCCCTCCCTTCGTCTCTCACCCCTCTCCGGGGATAGCCTGTTCCTTAGCACCTCTGTTACATATTTCTTGTTTGCTTCCATTCACTGTTCTCTCTGTCAACTCTTCCCTCCCCTCGTTACTGTGCACTCCCAGTAGAGCCTCCAGCCGTTTTAAAATGGATCTCATGCGCTTATTCCTTCTGCAATTTGCTGTGCCCTCCTGGAAGAGCCTCCAACTGCTTTTAAAGTGAAATGCATGCGCTAACTTCTGCTGCAAA
>KV908583.1:130000-132500 GCA_002005505.1 Botryococcus braunii | reverse complement strand
CCGGACTCCTTCACAAGCGTCGTGTGTAGGGCTTCTGATGTTTACCATGATTCGGAAATTTCCCAAGGAAACTTTGCCATTCTGACTGAGCCTCAATGCCCGTCAGTTTGAAGGTCTTCAGTGTAGTGATTAGTGTTCTATATATATAACATAGAGGGTTTCTTGCGGTGTTCACCGGAAGATTTTGACACAGTTCAGCGAAACGGTCTGGATAGGGGAACGATGAAGACATTTTTGTTTTCCTCTGCTGCCTTACGGAGCACAAGCTTGTCTGTTTCTTATAGAAATAATGATAACAATGTGTTTTTGGCCCTCGAAGCTTGAATATATGCTACATCAGTTTTGGGGCAGCTGTTCAGAGCTACACTTGTGTGGGTGTACATGTCATGTGAAAACGCCATTTCTAGTAATTTTGGATGGCCCCATGTCCTTCATGATCATGATGAAGTGGAGGTGATGTAGGTGCACATGTGCTTGCTCTCGTTCGAATAATCGTTTTTTTAGACGAGGCATACTATCATACTACGTAGTATGATAGTGTATGTACCTTGTTTTAGAGGTACAATGAGGAACTACTTTGGCAGGCGTTTAAATGCAAAAGACACGAGTAGATAACTACAGAGTCGCTTGCAAGTTGTACAGTTGTACAACTTGCAAGCGACTCTGCATTTGTAGTTCGCTGAAGACTTGTTTTATTAACATGTTAAATATCGATGTTGACTGCGCAAAGCCTTGAGCCAAATTTAAAGGTACAATGAAGCCAAAAATCTGCACAGGGTAGCTCCAAAAGTACTGTTTTTCTAAGCTGTTCCATGTTAAGAAAATGAGATCTGTCCGAAGATGTCGCGTAATAATATTACATATCTGTAGTTTTATTTGCAGATCGCACATCGTCGCACGTCTCGCCCGAACATGCCGCAGCTTTACCAAGGCTCAGCGTCGCGCCATTCATCATGGTTGACGAAAGTGTCATAAAGTATATATCTGTTATGCGGTAGTTTAATTGAACGCGTCTGTTGTATTCCACAAAACAATGCCTGCACTTGTAGGAAAGAGGGTATTGCGCATAATGACGAACAATAGTTGTGCTCGCTAACCCTACTTCAAATTGGCGTCTCCAAAACTCTTAGGATGTAAAGAGTCCTTGATGGCCCTTTGTGTAAACAAGAGCTTGGAAGGTCTTGGCAGCTTCCTTGCTTTCCATGTCTTTTCGTTACTGGGGCCAGTCCTTTCCCTGCGTCTTGGGAGGATATTTCTGACCTTAATCAGACTCAGCTTCGAAGCTGATTTCGCTGCGGATGTCAACCGGCATGTCGGCATTGCCCCACATTCCAAAAGGATATGAGTCGCAAGCCTTGTTGGGTTTTACCATAATATCGCAGCATTGCCACTGACGTTCTCCCCCTGTTTACTAAATCGATCTTAGCCGGTCTTCTTCGAAGAACATACATGCACGCTGGTAGCTACGTAGGGGCCCGCAAGTACAAGCCAGAGCCAAGCAAATGATGGACATCGTGCTTATAAGCTTAATTAATTGAACAAGTGAATTGCAACTGAAGCAGCAAACGACGAGCATGCACGCACAAGCAAAGCGACTAGCATTCGTAAAGAAAGAATCCTTGATTCAGAACGCATGCCGAAGCTGTCAGTTGCAACAATTAAAATTCTTCTCACACTAGTGCTTGGCACCGAGGGACTTAGCGCGCGGTGAGTACCCAAGAACCTGCAGGCCTGCAGATTCTTCACCTAGGGAAACAGCTGTCAGGAATTTAAACACCAGAGCCATCTGATTGACATTTAGATTTGCGCTTTCATGGACCACATGAACATAAGGAGTATGATTATCAATCCTAGATCTATAGATCTAGGATTCTACAGCTACATCATCCTAGATGGCCCGCCTCATCACCATGTATATTGTTGAAGCTCAGAATTAGCTCACTTCAATGAGCGGAACTCCGTAGTAGTGAGATATCTGAGATAGTAGATGGTTGTGAGATAGTAGTCAGATACATGAGATACTGAATCTCTATCGATAGAGAGTCAGTATCTCATGTGTGCCGCTACCGGCGCAGAAACCTAGGGCCATCTTGAGGTCTGAGTACTCGTTTTCCGGGTTAAAATCAAAGCGCAAAGACACATAGCCAATTTACCAATTTATATGGCATTTGCGTTCAAAGTAAACATGGAATGTTTACGGCCAGTGTTTATGGCAAGTAGGTCCTCTCTAGATCAAGACTTATAAGCAATCACTAGAGCTGGAAATAACTATTACGTAATTACAGTTTTTGTTACGGAATGTCCATATTGTCACGGGCGGAAACCCCGGAGGCCCTGGCAGGCCCCCGGCCCCCCTCCCCCCCCAACCCAAACCCCTTGGTCTCCGGTTTCTTCATATGAATGACTATTAAGTCCCTTGGCAGGCCCCTCACGCCCCCCCCCCCCAACGTTCCGCCACTTCCATGATTCCGTTTTAGTTTTAAGTTGAAGTATTAAGTTC
>KV908583.1:100000-105000 GCA_002005505.1 Botryococcus braunii | reverse complement strand
TCCGAGATAAAGGAGACAGCCGCACGCAAGTCGGCGTGCCAAATGAACTGCCGAAGAGACCTAGAAGGACCAACAAACAAGTGGGGGTAACGGTTCCGCGGTAAGAGCGGGACAGTGAAAGTCAAAGTGGTGTTCATCACCCACAAAGGAAGCACACATATCACACAGGCGCTGAAGGCGCGGAAGCTGGTGTCTGCGGCCCATGTCAATGGGAAGGCCATGAACACCAAGACGAAACCTGAGAAAGGGCCGGACCTTGGCAACATCAAGAGACAGATAAAAGAGGCTGGAGCGCTGAGCCTTAGTAGGGCGCGCAAATCTCCGCACATAAGTACATAGCTGGGAATCATAAGAGATGAGAGGAGGGAGGCATGCAAGGTACAGGTTCAACATTAATGACATGGATACATCACAGAGTTACCAAGGACCGAAGTCAGAAAGAAGAAAAGAATTACATCAAGACCGGATCGAGTTACCGGCGATCGAAGTTGCCGCCTGAGTCACCGATGGTGACGGAGGGGAGGCTACCAGGAGTTGGGTCGGATGGCCCATAGGAAAGCAACCGCCCTTGATACCACTCTAAAATTTCGCATGATGTGCGTGTTTTATCTGTAGCAATGCGGGGAGGTCCATACCAAGTTCATCCATTCCTACAGCCGCCGCACAGGAGCTCAGACTCGACACAAGTTATAGTTCAGAATGGAACGGCCTTGCGCTCGTCAAATCAAAAGCTTGTTTTACCAAGTAAGCTTCTCTATAAGGGCCTTTTGATTCGTTCATGATCATCGCTTGTTGAAAAGGCTTGTGCCAAGGCAACAGCTGTAATGCTGCAACTTGGACGAATGGTCATGGCATTGATTGTTCAAAATTGACTCGGTTGCAGTACCTAGTATCTTAACTCTCGATTGATATTAATCAGAATGTTCGGGGGTCTGTATCCGTCCTGGCGGACCGATAACTGCGTTCCACTGCTATAGAAGTGCAAATACCCACCACGGGCAGAACTCATGCCCAGTTTTTACCATGTTTCTGTTTTCCTGGGGAATTAATCGCATGATGCAATGTGCAGCAGTCAATATAGTTCGCTCAACAGTCGGCATTATGCGGGTCACAGGACACGAAGAGGCGTAGCCAGCGCGTCATGGGGAGTCCTGGTATGGGTGTCCATTCCCTAATCAGTTTTCCCCAATGGAGTAACCTTCCTTGGGAGATCCAAAAGAGTGTCTTGGCCAGCAACACTCTGTCCCTTCACGACCTTGCCAAGCTGGCACCTCTGGGGAAAGTGTTCCAGGAAGTGTACCTGGAGCGCTGTGCCGAGGACGAGCAGTGGCTTGAACATGCAGCCATGTCTGTGTTTGGCGCCCAGGCTATTGACGCTCTGGTGTTCTGGGTCTTATCCCCAAAAGAGGTGTTTTGGTCAGCGGATCAGAACCCTATCCCAGCGAAGTTAGAGCTCTCAGAGGATGAGCCCTGGCCGGATCTGAGGCCGGTGACTCCAGGTCAGATGACAGTGGTGCAGCAACCCGCCCGCTTCCTTCCGGCAGGAGGTGTAGAGATGGCAGTCGAGGTTCTCAGATGGGAGTTCCAGTCACAATCCAGCTGTCCGGAAAGGGCACAATTCCGCCGTCGGACAGTCTCAATGTGGGAGATGTTTTGGCCAGACTGCTGGGCCAAAAGGCTCCGTATTGTTTCCGATGAGGGTCGGTTAAGTTGCATTATATATCCGCATTTTGGCGCCCTTGCCCTTCCGTGCCTGGGGCTGATATATCTCGTCTGTAAGAAGGCTGCTGAATCCTTCAACATATTGCGCTCCCCAACACGGGCTAAGCCCTCGGGTATTGTGCGTTTCTCCAACTGGTTGGGAGCCACAAAGCCAGCTGGATCCTGGAAAGATGTGCCATACGTGCCCGCAGATGCCCAGCGCGCCTTCACAGCCATACGCATGCGAATTTGGAATTCCGGATGCCCCAAAGTTGAGGTTGACATGACCTGGCACGAGTGGGCCACCCCTCCCTCTCTAGATCTCTATCTCTCTCCATCTCCCTCTTGCCCCCCCCCTCTCTCCCCCCCCTCCCCCCCCTCTCTCTCTCTCTCTCTCTCTCTCTCTCTCTCTCTCTCTCTCTCTCTCTCTCTCTCTCTCTCTCTCTCTCTCTCTCTCTCTCTCTCTCCCTCCCTCCCTCCCTCCCTCCCTCCCTCCCTCCCTCCCTCCCTCCCTCCCTCTCTCTCTCTCTCTCTCTCTCTCTCTCTCTCTCTCTCTCTCTCTCTCTCTCTCTCTCTCTCTCTCTCTCTCTCTCTCTCTCTCTCTCTCTCCCCCCCGGGGGTCCCCACACCCGTGTTTGTTTTGCCCCTCCATGGCTGTTGTGAGGTATATTCTCTTCAAAGTTGGGTGCGGTCGTGTAAACGCCTGGGATGCCGGGTGGGGTTGTGTGTGTGTGTGTGTGTGTGTGTGTGTGTGTGTGTGTGTGTGTGTGTGTGTTTGTGTGTGTGTGTGTGTGTGTGTGTGTGTGTGTGTGTGTGTGTGTGTGTGTGTGTGTGTGTGTGTGTTTGTGTGTGCAGGGAGCATGGGCGTGTGCGTGTGCGCGCGCGCGCTGGGGTGTGTGTGTGTGTGTGCACAACGACAACAACAACCATCATCATCAATCATCATCATTAGATGTTTACGCCGTTGTAGATTACAACTTGTAGTTCAGGCAGGCAGACTCTCCGTCTGCCCTACGGAGTGTCTGACCTGCAGTGATTCACTGATTGGCCGCCTTTACTCTCACTTGCGGAGGTGGGATCTTTTCCCCTTGAGTTGCTGCTTACTGCGTTAAGGTCATTGTGCAGGAGGAATCGGGAACGCTCTTACACCTAGGGACCTGCTGTATGTGCTGCGCAAGAGCACTTCAATCTGCTGCAGCGCTGTCGGGTAAGCGGGCCGCATGCCGCCATTCCCATGTCAAGCTCATTCCTTTTGAAGTCGTGCCTCGGATGCCTTCTCCTTTCTTAAGTGGCGTCATTAGCTGGTCGATCATGCGTCATAACAGCGGATGATGTCTTCGGGCATGTCGTTCTTACGATGGCGCTATAAGATCGAGTGGGGATACACAATCTGACACGTGTTGGGCCGGACCATGCAAGTGCCGCAGTGGGACTCGCTAGCATTCCTGCAGGGGTTGAACGTCAAAAATGTGAAAGGCTACAAGCTGGGAGGGCTTTTCGGGTTCTCACATGACATGGCCTTGCCGTTGCAATCAGGCAAGCCTGTAGGCTATAGCAAGGTGGAGCAATGGCAAATAATGCAAGCCATTTGCATAAGCCCTAGGAAGGTGGGGTGATAGCAAATCTTGCAAAGCCGATATCTATGCCCTAGGAAGGTGGGGTGATAGCCCAGCATGGTCCCACGTGCCATGTGGATGTATGGCTTGCAAATGGCATCCACGCCCACATGGGCCATTCATGTGGTGTGGGGTAGACCTGTGATGGTCTGCATGTGAATCACGCTCATGGGCATGGGTCCTAGTAGACACTCGCTGATGATATCAGCCTGGCATGCTCATTCGTCATGGGGTCAATACGCTTCACACTGCTCTGCTCATGTGACATTGTGGTTTTGACACTCGCCGGTGCTCTCACATGACACGAGATTTGGCGTATTGAAAGGTTTGCAGGACATGAACGTCTACTTCTTTCCCCATCTGCATGTATGTTTGCATGACTTGGTTAAGCCGCTTGGTAGAAAGCTTTCGAGGGCGGCACACGACAAAAATGTGAAATGAGTGGTCAGAGAATCAGGCATTTCCAGTGAGTCTATTGCAACTGTTCAAATGATGTCGGTTAACAGTTTGCCTACTCCTACATGTCATAAACGATACATCAGTAATATCAAGACAATTGTTCACAGAACAAATGCTTTACGATAGGGATCTTCAACAGATTGCAAGCTTGATTTCTTGTGGCCAAATGCAAATAAGATTACTTATAAGGCCAGTTCCACTTTTTCTGCAGCTGCAGCTGACTACTGGTGACTCCCGCGCCTATGGACATGACGTCCTTGACAACGCCACCATTCTTCTTTGAATAGCCAAGTGTAGTCATCACGAGGACCACTAGTGTACAGTACTTGCTACTTGCTCGTATCCCGGCTACTCATTATCTCTTTGGATTCGATTCCACGGCTGAGTTCAATTCGGCAATCAAGCCCAGATATTCTCAATGAAGATCGTCGGCGTCAACGTGCTGGCGGGCCCCATGACCATGTTCCTACCCACATCTGCCCGATGCCTCACATGCCCCTTTCTTGCAATGCTAAATCAATTCTAAAAAAGACTGCAAAGGGGTGCACTACAACCCCCGTGCAAACAAAGCCATTCCCTTTAAAGGAATTCCCCCTCATCTGCCGGTCTCTGCAGATTCCGCCCCTCCTCCATACCCACGCTCCCCCTTCTCGGAATCCACCTCTCCGCCCTCCAACCAACCTTCCTCTCTGTCCCCTCTCCCCCCCCCCCCCCCTTCCCCCAACAAAGGATACTCCCTGTCTCCACGTCCCGCTCCAGATCTGTCTCCACCTCCATCTCCAGATCTGTCTCCACCTCCCTCTCCAGATCTGTCTCCATTTCCATCTCCAGATCTATCTCCACCTCCCTCTCCAGATCTGTCTCCATTTCCATCTCCAGATCTATGTCCACCTCCCTCTCCAGATCTGTCTCCATTTCCATCTCCAGATCTATCTCCACCTCCCTCTCCAGATCTGTCTCTACCTCCATCTCCACCCATCACACGTCGGCAGGGAACCTCCAGCTCACCGCAGGCGGTGCGTGATGACCATCTCCACCCTTCATCATAACAACATTATACTTGCATCGTATTACGTAACAGTACACATAATATACTAATGCATTATAAGCTACAGATGACTGCACATCATTTCCCGCCAGCCGCCTAAAGAAGATGTCCTGTACAGGACATGTCCATCCCGACGCACACACCCATGCTCTCCGGAGATCTCCTCCCCCAGAGAA
>KV908583.1:80000-92500 GCA_002005505.1 Botryococcus braunii | reverse complement strand
AGTACATCAGTTTCTTGGGCACACAGCCGCGCAGTACGCATGTACCGCCAGCCCCACCCTGGGAATCCGATGCTATGGGTGCATATGGCAGCTCGCAGATTGCCGCTTTTATTCCTGCACAGCCCATCGTACTGCCTCTAGGAATCCAAACCTTATTCAACTAAAGCTGGAAGATTTATACAGAAGGAGAAGGATGTCCGATTCCTTAACAGACAGGTGGCTCAGCCCCGCACGAACCCGAAACCGCCATGCTTTAACACACCCCCCCCTCTCTCACTCACTCTCTCTCTCTCTCTCTCTCTCTCTCTCTCTCTCTCTCTCTCTCTCTCTCTCTCTCTCTCTCTCTCTCTCTCTCTCTCTCTCTCTCTCTCTCCCTCTCTCTCTTCCTCCCCCCTTCTCTCTCTCTCTCTCTCTCTCTCTCTCTCTCTCTCTCTCTCTCTCTCTCTCTCTCTCTCTCTCTCTCTCTCTCTCTCTCTCTCTCTCTCTCTCCCCCCCCCCCTCTCCCCTCACCTCTCCCCCTCTCTCTTCCCCCCCCCCCCTCTCTCGGCTGTGTTCTTTGATGCAACAGCTACGTCAGTCCCAGAACAGCAGCAGCAGCAGCAGCTATGTCTCCATTTCTTCACGCTTCTCGTGAGGAATGTCTCACCGTAAGTGCTGGCAGCAAAGCGGGCAGCCCGAACTCCGCCGCTGCCCGCCCCGATCGTGAACAGGTCAAAGTCATATTCGCCACCGGCTCCATTCTCGGCCCCTGTCCCATTTGTCGTTGCTGCTCTCACCTGGCCCCATCGCTCCTCAAAATCAAATATCTCCATCATGTATGGATGCACCCCCCCCTTTCTCTCCCTCCCCCCCTTCTCCCCTCCAACTCTCTCCCGCCCCCCCTCTCTCGTGCTCTCTCTCTCACCCCCCCCCCCCCTCTCTCTCTCTCTCTCTCTCTCTCTCTCTCTCTCACACACACACACACACACACACACACACACACACACACACACACACACACACACACACACACACACACACACGCACGGACGCACGCACAGAGAGAGCGAGAGAGAGAGAGAGAGAGAGAGAGAGAGAGAGAGAGAGAGAGAGAGAGAGAGAGAGAGAGAGAGAGAGAGAGAGTTTGCTCTGGCTGACCAAGTGTGTGTTTCACGGCCTAGCCATCTGCAGACAGTCTATCAGAAAGAGATGCGGCCGATCAGGGTTGTTGATGGGAGGAGCTTGGGGTGCGCCTTCTCAGTGCAACAGGGCAATCGCTGTTAGCTCAGTGGAGCTGGGGAAATGATAACCACCAGGAGGAGGACGAGCTTCAGGAGGAGGAGGAGGAGGAGGGTACTGCGGGAGTGGTGGTGGTATTGGCACTGGTAGTGGCAGTGGTGGTACGTGTACTGGTAGTAGAGACGGCAGCAGCAGGAACACAACAGGAGGACTGGGAGGTGAGGAGGAGTAGTAGTAGTAGGAGGAGGAGGAGGTGGAGGAGGAGGAGGAGGAGGAGGAGGAGGAGGAGGAGGCAGAGAAGACAAGAAAGGATAAGAGGAGAGAAAGGGAAGGAAGACACGAGAAGAGAAGGAAAGGAAAGGAAAGGAAACGAAAGGAAAGAAAATGAATTAGAGAAGAGTTGGGGCCCACCATCAACTTTATGCTTTTTCGCTTAACTTGTCCCCTCAGCTGCCTGGGGGCGCTACACCTCTGCACAAGTGCATGCTGACGTACCAATACACCCGGGTTTCCTGTGCAATCCAGCACTTTAAATTCCAGTATATCCACAAAATCGAAGGGACCAGATGATCCCCATAATAAAAATAAGAGGTCCTACACTAATACAGAGCCATCAAAGAGGGAGGGCCCGTCAACAATGGCGGCACGCCTACCCTGTCCGTTACTGGGAAATAGCACCGCAGACTTGTGGCCCTTCGACAACGGACTAACCAAAATCTATTAAGCTTGCAATCAAGAGTGTTCAAGGGTAAACAAATGCCATGTAGTGTTCTGCTGAGATCTGGGAATCCCCCGTCGTTCCGTAACGTTACCCCCAGTCCACCTTCCATGAGACACAGAAGAACTCTTACGAAAACCTGATTTCAAGCAGCCTCAGCTCACCGTTGAATGAATTCGGCAGAATCTGGTTGTGGCGCTTGAATACGTGCGGATCCCCTGCACGTTGTCCGTACAGCATATGGCACCTCATTTGATGAATGCCAACTCGCAAGATGCAAATGATGTAACGAAACCAATATTTCAGGCCAATTTACCTTGTACTTTCGTTGGAGAAAAAGAAAGGAGGCATCCCTGCATCAGATCTCGTGTCCGGATCCAAATACGATGTACCAAACTTTACCGATAAAGCGATCTGTGATGGTGTGGCCGCACGTGCGGAACTGCTGGCATCGTGTGTGGTCCCGCTAGAGACTGTGATTGGAAATTGTGACCCTCCTCCTCCACCTGTTCCTCCTCCTCCAGCTCCTCGGCCTTCTCCATGGCCTCCTCCTCCAGCTCCTCCTTTTCCAGCTCCTCGGCCTTGTCTATGGCCGTGGAGCCACTGCCCGGGATGCAACAACCGCTATCTCTCTCCAGGACTGGCTGAGGGGGCTTTCTGCAACTGGAGCTACGGGGTTGAGGGTTTAGGGTTTTAGCCTGCAACGGGAGTCCCATATGGGTCCCGGGCCTCTGACCCACTTTGCACGGGAAGCTATATGTTGCATGAGGTCAAGTCGGCGTCCAGCCTGTGGAGTCAGCTTCATAACGTGGCTGACTGATTCAGTGTCATGCATGCTGATCACGTGCCATATGACAAAAATTGTCATGACAAAAAAATGCCGTGACACTTACTTTTCCAAAACCGTTGGCAAAAACGAGAGTTCCGAACCCACAGAATGCCATTTTGAGCCGCGCGCGTGCTGCCTGGGATGAGGGTCAAGGCACGTGCACGGGGAAGTATTGAAAAATGTGTGACTTCTGAAAGAACGTATGTACGAGCGCGCACCAATGCATTTTAGAGAGGGTTTCTGATCAGTCAGAAGTCATGCGTGTCTAACAATCCAAGGGAGAGCAGCATTTCAGGGCTGCGTGGCATATGCCTGCGCAGGCAACACCCTGAACCATGTGCCACTGTCGTTACGTAACGCATGTATACATGCTCGTGTCTTCAACGCCCACAAACGCCTGAATTCATGTCAATGGTAACGATGATCATCATGAAGTTCGCTCACAGACTAGGCTGCCTGCCAGGAGCGAGCATAGACCAGGCCTATAAAGTGGTTGCGACTGCTATTTGCAGCCGTGACACAAACGGACACCCCTTCCCTGTTTTGTCTCACATCGAATTCGTTGTCCATGAACATCGTCGAGACAGGTCTTGCAGCAATTGTGCAGCTCGAGCCACTTACAAAAAACAAACCCGTGCGTGCGCGCGCGTACTCTCTCTCTCTCTCTCTCTCTCTCTCTCTCTCTCTCTCTCTCTCTCTCTCTCTCTCTCTCTCTCTCTCTCTCTCTCTCTCTCTCTCCGTGGGTCCCTAAGACAAGAAAACTGGACGACGAGGCGGCAACGCGTCAGTTGAATTGTTTGACAAGGCAACGCCTGGTGTGGCCACATCGCCTGGTGTGGCCATGCACGTATTGAGTACCAAAAATGCCCCACAAAACCAACACACTGTGCCCCAAGTCTACACCACGTGGTGCACCTTTATCAAGGCAGATATACCATACATTCCGCTACTCTATGTAATCTATTCACACAAGTCCCACCCCAGCCGCTTACACTCTCGAACTACCCCCCCCCCCCCCACACACACACACGTAGACTCACACATACACTACACACTGCTACACATTCCACATTACACATTCCTTCGCATGTCTCGTCCAGCATGGAACACAACGCATACCTTGTACGTCTCGAACGCATACGCAAATGCATGTCTCGTCGACGTATGCTGGACGTCCAGCAAGGCACACAACCCATATCTTGTATGTCTCGTCCAGCAAGGAACACCACCCATATCTCGTATGTCTCGTACGCATACACAGGTCTCATCCAGCAAGGACCACGTGTGCACAAAGCCTTGACAAATTTCGGCACACTCCTTGAGATTGTCTGACGGCAAAACAATGCATCTTCAAGGAAGCATTTCTAATGACAGAAATAATCCCCGGCTTGCCTGCGCAACCTTGTCAGATGCACCTCAGCTCCACCAACGGTACCCGGTACCTTGTCCAAGATAGAGCTAGCTACCTCCCTCCCCCGGGGGGGGGGGGGGGACTTGAGGAATCAGCAATTGCAGACTTGTAAGTACCTAAGAGGATCGTGTACCTGTACGTACCTACACGGGCTACGTACTTGCACGCACCTGTAAGGATTGCGTACTTGTACGTACCTACACGGGCTACGTACTTGCACGCACCTATACGGATTGCGTACTTGTACGTACCTACAAGGGCTACGTACTTGCACGCACCTATACGGATTGCGTACTTGTACGTACCTACAAGGGCTACGTACTTGCACGCACCTATACGGATTGCGTACTTGTACGTACCTACAAGGGCTACGTACTTGCACGCACCTATACGGATTGCGTACTTGTACGTACCTACAAGGGCTACGTACTTGCACGCACCTATAAGGATTGCGTACTTGTACGTACCTACAAGGGTTGCGTACTGGTACGTACCTATAAGGATTGCGCACTTGTACGTAACTGCAAGGATCGCGCACTTGCGTGTACCTGTATACAGGTATCAGGAATAAGGCAGCTACGGCTCCCCAGGGGGGCGGGGGAATGTGAGGCAAGTACGAATCAGGAATTAGGAACTGGAGGGGATTCGGAGGAGTACTGGAAGACCAGGGTACGGGGATATGGCGACATGGAGGAGATGTTGAACTGCATTCTGACTTTGGAGTTGATTTGGTAATTGAGGGTCCACTGCGTGGCGATGTCGCTTTCCCGCAGCTTCCGAGCCATGGCCGCCTGCCGTCAACCCCGCCCCCCAAATAAGGCAGAGATTCTTTTGAACCAAAGACCCCCATGCCCCACCCGCCGCCGCGCCCCTTCCTACCGCATCCTCCAAAAATAAGATGTGTATGTATGCATCTCTCTCTCTCTCTCTCTCTCTTTCTCTCTCTCTCTCTCTCTCTCTCTCTCTCTCTCTTTCTCTCTCTCTTGTGTGTGTGTGTGTGTGTGTTGTGTGTGTGTTGTGTGTGTGTGTGTGCGTGTGTGTGTCTGGAGAGAGGAAGGACGGAGGGAGGGGGCGGGGGAGGGGTGCGAAGAAACACAAGGATGAAAGCCCGGTAAACAAACCACGCCCTTAGTTTTGATTGCAAGGGTAACGCTCATAAAATTTCCACACGAAGATCATGCTTAACACAATACAATAAGAATACCATGCTCAGAGGATCGTCATAAGCTAAATACACCAGAGTTTCCAGCTGAACCTCATAAGACAATGTGCTCGTCCTCAGGGGGAGGGGCGGGGGGTGGGGGTATCATAAGACGATAAAACATAGTGCTAAGCGCATCATCACAAGATAATACAACCTCATCACAAGTGATGAGGCTGTAATAATGCACCTCCAAGTGATGAGGTTAAGATAATATGGTGTCAAGCAGAAGATATAGTAATATGGTGCTGAGCGGGATCGGCGCACTTGCAGGCTTTTGCCGAACTGGACCTCCACTTCGGTACCCATTGTGAGCGACGACAGCAGGCTGGAGGGGTCCCCGCTGGGGTCCAGCGACAGCAGCCCTGCCCGCCCCATTCAGCCATGTCAGTACAGCCACATCAGCGCAGCCACGTCAGCGCAGCCACATCAGTGTAGCCATGTCAGTACAGCCACATCAGTGTAACCATGTCAGTGCAGTCATTGTCACATCAGTGCAGCCACATCAGTGCAGCCACAATAGTGTAGCCATGTCAGTGCAGTCATGTCAGTGTAGCCATGTCAGTACAGCCACGTCAGCGCAGCCACATCAGTGTAGCCATGTCAGTACAGCCACGTCAGCGCAGCCACGTCAGCCAGAGAACGATGCATCTCTTTTAAGAGAGCATAAATATCACAGCGTTGCCAAACCCATAAAATCGAATCAAGGACGGGGGGGGGGGTTGTGTGTGTGTGTGTGTGTGTGTGTGTGTGTGTGTGTGTGTGTGTGTGTGTGTGTGTGTGTGTGTGTGTGCACGCGCGCGCGCGCGTCACACCGATCCTCTCCAACCCCAACCCCCTTTTGCGTCTCAGCCACCCCGCCCCCTGACCCTCAATGCTGTCTCGGTGGGGTTTGGCTGAAAGAGGGCCTACGGCCTTTCCCACCATGTCCATGTCCTACCGCTGTGCAAGAAAGGAAGTTTTGCTCCAACATATTTGAAGTTTCCCCCGCGCTTCTCCGGAAGCTCAGAAGACGTTGTCTCTGAATCAGGCCAATGATCATGCAATGACGGCCCCAGCCCAGCAACCTCACCGTTGTCCAGCCCTGATATATGTGCGTGAGCGTGCGCGCGCGCGCACACATACACACACACACACACACACACACACACACACACACAGACAGCACACATCGCAAACACAAACACACACACACACACACACACACACTCACACACACACACACAGAGCACACATCGCGCACACACACACACACACACACACACACACACACACACACACACACACACACACACACACACACACAGAGGGACACACAATAGCAAGCCTGGAAGAGTGTGTAGCAGGATGCGTCGGGGGGAAGGGCGTCTTTGCAGACGAGTACATAACACAGGTAACATGGAGACACAAACTACCCAACTCAACCCCCCCCCCCCCCCAACAAAAAAAAACACATCAGAAGTAAACTAAGCAACTGATCGGGGATCGAACCCGGTATCGACGGTGCAGAGACCAAACGCCAGCGTGCCTGGCCCAGCTGCCCTTGAGTCTGAATCCGCGGCATAAATCCATGTGCAGCACTGGCAGCCAGATTAGACAACGCCAGCTGGCCATCCTCAGCCAGCAAGGCGCTCTCCAGCTGCCCCTCAAAGATTCGTGCCACTTCCGCCGCGTCCAGTTGCTCCGCCTGCCCATACCTCCCACCACTTTCCCATCCACCACTTTCACACCGCACACTTCCCACCACTCTCCCACCAACACTTTCATGCCCACCACTTCCCACCGCTCTCCGACCAACACTTTCACGCCCACCACTTCCCACCGCTCTCCCACCAACACTTTCACGCCCACCACTTCCCACCGCTCTCCCACCAACACTTTCACGCCCTACACTTCCCCATCAACACTTTCACGCCCCACAATTCCCCACCAACACTTTCACGCCCCACACTCCCCCACACACACTTTCACGCCCCACACTTCCCCACCAACACTTTCGCGCCCCAAACTTCTCACCACTTCTCCATCAGCACTCTGACAGAGGCTGTGCCAGCCCACATCTCTCAACCCCGCCAAGCAAACTCAACGCAGCCTTGATTGGAGCTATGCCCCCTAACTGGAGGAATGGGGGCCTCAGCCGCCCGCCCAGTGCGCCTCTCCCTACCAGGGGGCGGTGGGAGGGGCGGTTGAGAGGGAGGGGAGGTAGGAGGGGGGAGGGAGAGGGGGAGGGAGGCTGCCAGCTTTGCCTGGCGCCAGTACAAGGGGTAAGGGGGAGGGGGGACTCACAGCTTCGCCAGGGAGATTTGGGAGAGGGGCCGGGGAGAGGGAGGGGGGGGGGGAAGGGGGGGCTGGCAGCTTTCACCCGGGCACAGGGACAAGGGGGAGGGGGGAGCGGGGACTGACAGCTTCGCCGGAGCCAGCCTTAATGGGTGTGATCTGGAGGTGCTTCTGCCAGTCGGAGGCGCGGCAGGCCAGGTGCGCGCGCAGCTCCATCCCCTTCAGGTTCAGCTCCACGAAGGGATTAAGGCCCTGCTCCGGGGAGAACACCAGCCGGTTCGGCTGCTCCCTCTCCACCACCAGCTGCGTCGCCACCAGGTTTATCTGCATGCGCCCCGCCCCCCGCCCCGGCATCCCAAGTTGATTCTTTTGCCCTGCCCGGCTGCCGTCGCCACTATGTCAATCTGTGGCTCACCCCCACCCCGCCCCCGCCCCCCGCCCCCGCCCCGCCCCGCCCCACACCCCCGCCCCGCCCCACGCCCGCATGTTGATGCTGTGCCCTGCCCAGCTGTCGTCACCCCTATGTCAATCTGCAGCTCACAACCCCCCCCCCCCCGGCCTGGCATCCCCAAGTTGTTTCTGTGCCCTGCCCAGCTGTCGTTGCCACCAGCTTGATCTGCATGCGCCCCCACCCCCCCACCCCCCAAAACCCCCAACGGGGCACCACAAGGGTGCCAGGGGACATCCGCGCACTGGGGAGAGGTTCCCGAGTCGCAGAAATAAAATCGAAGAGGTTTTCCGAGGCGAATTCACGTGTTTGAGGGCGTCCTTCCTGCCTTCCTTCATTCCTTCCTTCCTTCTGAGGGCGCGTCCGCAACACATGAAAAGTTCTACCGAGCGCAGGCTCGCAAAACACGGAGAGTTCTTCTGAGGGCGCGTTCACAAACACATGAAGAGTTGTTCCGAGAGGGCCGCGCACACCTCTCCGCCGTCCAGGTTGATGGTGCCGTTGAGGCGGAGGAGGTTGGGGTTGGCGGGCCCGCAGACCTCCACATCCCCGCTGATTCCCAGATTGACAACCACGGGATAGATGGCTCTCAGCTCGGGGCCCAGATGGATCTTCACCCCCTTCAGCATCACGTTCTCCACTGCCGGCAGGCTGTCTTCGCTGCCCTCCTGCGCACGGTTGCAGCACGCCACCTCGGCCGGGTCAGCACACTCCACGACTTGCAAATACCGAGGTTGGGATGACTTGGTGTGTGTGTGCGTGTGTGTGCGTGTGTGTGTGTGTGTGTGTGTGTGTGTGTGTGTGTGTGTGTGCGTGTGTGTGTGTGTGTGTGTGTGTGTGTGTGTGTGCGTGCGTGCGTGTGTGTGTGTGTGTGTGTGTGTGTGTGTGTGTGTGTGTGTGTGTGCGTGCCGTGTGAGTTGGGAGGAGGGGGCCTTCTAGAGGAAAGGGGGGAAGGCAACATAATGGAGTGGGACACACTGAGGGAGAGGAGCGGAGGTAAGGGGAGAGAAGGGGCCCCCTACCCATCCCCAACCCCCCACACCTACACCAAGAAACAAGATCTGAGGTCTGGGAGCGCTCCCTGGTGCTGGGCAGTTTCATTGAACAATTTCCAAAGAAGCAAGCAATCCCAACAGGCCCGGGTCCCATAACACGACAGAGCACAAGGCATGTGCTCTACTATGTTAAGGGGGGGATGGGTGTGGCGTGGGATTTTGGCATCTTGCATGTGGCACGTGAAAAGGTAACCCAAAAAAAAAAAAAAACAAAAAAAAAAAACAAAAAAAAACATGGATTCAGGGTAAGTCTTGACAGGGTTCGAACCGTGCGCAGCGTGTCCAGGCGGGCTAGCTGCCGTGCCAGGCGACTGTCCGTACTGTTGGTCAGGACCGTGAATGCACGCCTTAATAAGTCGGAGTCGCTTCGTTTTCGGTCCCCCGCACCTACCTCCGAAGCCCCGACGCTTGCTGCCGTGCTGCTGGACCCTCCTGACGTGGCCTACCCCCGGCAAGCCCATCCAAGCCCCAGTCAGGTCCCGCACTCGGGCACTGCCCACGCAAAGCACCCTTCAGGCACGCTCGCGTGCGCGCACGCGCGCGCGCGCACACACACACACACACACACACACACACACACACACACACATACACACAGGTTTTGCCAAAAAAAATCATGTACCCACCTAGACAGAGGCAACAGGCAGGGCTCAGCGTGGAATCATGGTCCGTTGTACTTAAGAAGTGGAACAGGAAATTGTGTGTGTGTGTGTGTGGGGGGGGGGGGTTTGGCGCACGGGAGGAATCATGGAGGCGACGCCTCTGCTGAAGCGGAGGTCCCCGCCCACCACGGGCGCCAGCAGACTGTTGCGCAGCTTGATGGATGCGTCCAGCATCCCTGCCCCCCTCCCCCCCCCGGGCCCCAGGCAAAAGTTTAATAAAAGTGTTGATAAGTTACAGAAAAGAAGTCATACAAACATTTAAAAAAAGTTAAAAGAAAAAGGTTAGAGGGAAAAAAAGTTATAGAAACGTGTGTGTGTGTGTGTGTGTGTGTGTGTGTGTGTGTGTGTGTGTGTGTGTGTGTTTCAAGTTAAAAGAATAAAGTTATAGAAATAAAGTCATAGAAACGTTATGTGTAGAAGTGTGGCAGTGACCTTCTATACGCCTCTGCCTGGGACTGTGGCTTGCTTTGGCAGGCCTCCCGGGAGCTCGGTCACCTAGGAGGGGGAGAATGTAGCGCGCGGCAGGCAGACTCCGCCAGGGTTAGCCCCGTCGGATGCCAAGCGGTACATTAGGCTAGGCGTAGCCTCTTTAGGCTTCGCGCTAGCACATACGGTGTGGCGCTCGGGCCACACTGGCACTTTCATCGGTGCAAACAATTCGGATAACTTTACATTTGGTGGCCCATATCGGTAAACGTTAAAAAGAATTACAAGAGAAAGTTGTAAGAGAGAGAAGGGGGGGGGGGGAGAAAGCTGTAAGAAAGACTAAAGGAGTAAACGTTCTAGAAAAGTTCTAGGAAAAAGTTAAAAGGTTGAAATGTTTTTTCCGGTTTGTGACTGGTGAGGCCTCTGTCGGTGTTTCGGCTCTCCTGGCGCCTAGGTTTTCATCTCATTACGCCCTTTGTGCTGGGTGCATGTGATTCTTCTACGTGTTTCACAAGAGTGGCAGCAGCAAGACCGGCCCAATGCGACCCAAACCCCTTGTGCGTCGAATTACAAAACACAGCCGGCAAGCAGCCAGCTGGCAAAACCACAGCAGCGGCAATAATTGTGCGTGAGCTTGTGCTTCTGTGTCCGTCTGTGTGTGTTTCACGTTTGAAAGAAGCTTAACAAGATAGTATCCGTGTGTGTGTGTGTGTGTGTGTGTGTGTGTGTGTGTGTGTGTGCGTGTGTGTGTGTGTGTGTGTGTGTGTGCGTGTGGGCACAACAGCATGCACGGAGAGAGGGAGAGAGCGGTACAGCAGCCAGCGGGGAAGGTCAGAATCCCCCCGGGGGGCCAGTCTGGGGCTAACCGGTGTAGACGTTGCGAACTCGCAGATCCAAGCCCTCCATTTCAATCCCGATGAGCGAGCCCGGCCGCGCGGGGGGCCTGACGGACGATGCGCTGTTGTCCCCCGCCTTTTCGGTGGGGCCATCAACTTTTGCGGGAGTGCCCACAGCTGTTGCGGAGGGGTTTGCGGCAATCGGGAGGCCCCCCTTTATGCGAATGTGACCCTTTTTCCCGACCCTTGCTTCGAATGAGTCCACCTGACCCCGCACAGAAACTCTACTGCTCAGCCCTCTCTGCAACTAGTATTCGCCCCCCTCCCTCCCTCCCCCTCTCTCTCTCTCTCTCTCCCCCCCCCCTCTCTCTCTCTCTCTCTCTCTCTCTCTCTCTCTCTCTCTCTCTCCCTCCCTCCCTCCCCCCCTTCCCTCCCCCCTCCCTCCCTCCCTCCCCCCTCCCTCCCTCCCCCTCTCTCTCTCTCTCTCTCTCTCTCTCTCTCTCTCTCTGTCTCTCTCTCTCTCTCTCTCTCTCTCTCTCTCTCTCTCTCTCTCTCTCTCTCTCTCTCTCTCTCTCTCTCTCTCTCTCTCTCTTTTGCGCGCGCGCGCGTTCCCGCACGGAGCGGGGGCAGGCGTGTTGCATGTCGAACAGTTAACAAGCCTTCCCCCGTCCTGAGTGCGCACACGCGTGCGCATGTGTGTGTGTGTGTGTGTGTGTGTGTGTGTGTGTGTGTGTAAGTGTGTGTGTGTGTGTGGGTGTGTGTGTGTGTGTGGGGGGGGGGGGTTGGGTGGAGAGGAGGGACGGAGGATGGGTGGTGGATGTCCCAATGGGCACAGGCCTGCACCGCGAGATTCACTCTTGACATGATCGAAGCATCCTGTTTTATACTGAACACTCTGATCCACCACACCAAACCCATTGACACTGCAATCAAAGCACTCCAGACAAACAGGTAGCCTAGCCTGCACCCTTGATACGATAATCACCTTCCAGAGAGGGAATGTCGGGATATTGCCAAAGTGGGAACCTGGTCCTTAATGAGGACCAGGTTCAAATCCTGGTCAGACTCACTTCAAGCTTCTGTTATCCCTTTTTGTTTCCTTGCCTCTGATTCGATTTTATGCCTTTGCCCAAAGGGAACATTCCGCGAAGGGAAATTCCTTCACCCCACTCTAAATTTAAACCCTGTAAACGCGGAACCTTCTCTGATCCCCCCCCCCCGGGGGGGAAACAGGGGGGAGAGTTG
This sequence comes from Botryococcus braunii, assembly GCA_002005505.1. Lineage (NCBI taxonomy): Eukaryota > Viridiplantae > Chlorophyta > Trebouxiophyceae > Botryococcus > Botryococcus braunii. The sequence continues at coordinate 80,174 of KV908583.1, read as the reverse complement.
AGCTTCGAACAATTTTGAGAGCACCCATGGCAATTCTCAACTCGCAAAGTTTGGGGAAAATTCAGAAACAGGACCGCCAGGAACAGCAGCGTGCTGGGAAGGTTCTAAGGGGCCATTTGAGAATATCAGCGGTGCCTCTCCTGCCAAGCCCCCCCCCCCCTCCTTTCCCCCCAG
>KV908583.1:50000-60000 GCA_002005505.1 Botryococcus braunii | reverse complement strand
CCATCACGGGATCGCCACCCATCGGCCTTGAATCCCGTATAGTCCGCTGAATCACCTCTTGTGGAGGCACCAGAGAGGACGGTTCGCACATGACTGCCGGATCCGGGAACGGCGGCGTGATGCGACGAGGGATCAAATCCCCTCCGGCCCCGTTGTTGTCCACTTCACTTTTTTTTGGTGTCTCCTCAACCTCGGTCTCTGTGACGTCACGACCCGTCTCAAGCACCCCTCCTGCAGCGTCTGCGGGCGTCACACCAGACGTCTCTCCCGCTGAGCTGCCATCCTCCCGCACCTCGCTTTCCGTTGCTATATGCGATTCCAATGCATGCGCCTCGTCCACATCGTTCAGCTCGGCTGCCTTCCCTGTCTCACTTGTCCCTCCAGCCTTTCCCTCAGCTGCTGTATCCTCCTTCGCTTCCTGCGCGAACGGCGTGTCCGCAGAAACGAGAGATGCTTCGCGGTCGTTAGATGCTGCCACCAAAGCCGAGTCCTCCGGATCAGGGTCCGAAACCAAGTGGCCATCCTCTATGGCCTCAAGCGTTTGCGGCTCCGCACCTGCGTCCGCTAATGGCGTTGCTTCTTCAGGCAACCCGGGGGCCAGGGCGCCACTTGGCGGGGACGGGACATCGGCAGCGGCAGGCGCCGGTTCAAGCCCCGCGTCTTGCACAAAAGCATTTTTCTTTTCGGATGCAGCCTTTTTTGCATCCGCGAAGCCGGTCTTCTTCAAAACAAGGGCCCGCTCGGTGGCAAGCTCCCACAACCGTCTCGCATGGTCCCTGCTGGGGTCCCGCTTCGTAACGCCTTTGGTTTCCGCCTTACCGTTCATTCCCAGGGACTTCACAGAGTCAAAGCCGGCCGTCCGCGCCCTGCTATTATCTGCCTGCCCTGCAGGAGCTACCACACGCTCAGGCTGCCTCTGAGCCCCGCCCTGTTTTTTCGCCTCCAGCCCCATGAGTTGCAGCAGCGATGTTGTCAAATTAGGCTTCTCGAGCGTGAAGTCGAGTGCAGAGCCCGCGTTCTCAGCACCGCGGGCACCTTCAGTCTTGCGCTCCCCCACAGGGGCTTGCGGTGGCAAGCCCTCGGTGCCCTTAACCACCGCGCTGCTGGGCGCTGGCGGCGGGATTGTCAGAGATGACACTTCGAAGCCCTCAGTGCCGCTCGCAGGCCCCACGGGCTGGTCGTGCGGGGCGGCGGAAGGGGTCGGGGACGCGGGCGGAGCGTCGAGGGGCCACGGCAAATGGTGGGATTTTGCGATGTCCCGTAGCCTGATCAGGAACGGCGAGCGGGGGCCCGCCACATCGACAAGCTCCTCCGGCGGCCAGCCTCTGAGAAATAAAACCCTGCGGGGCCGGTCCCCTGGCCTCCCCGGAACCCCAGGACCGCCGTCGGGACCGGATCCCGCAGAGTCCTCGGCCGTGTGTCCCGCCGAATTGGTTTCGCTACATTCATCAAAGGGCGCATCCAAGTTTTCACCCACATCGCTTTCTGCCCCTGGACGGGTGTTTCCGCCAGCAGCCTGCCCTTCCACGAGCAGCCCCTCCCCTGGCGATGTTGCCTGATGAGGCAAGCCTGCACCGCATGAACCTTCCCCGTGTGCTTCCGTGGTGTGTCCAGAAACACAGGCCTCAACCCCTAGTCCCGCGCCTGTCACGTCGGTCACCCCACAGGGACCCGTTTCCCCTGACACGCCATGACGGTCCGATGAGGAGAGGTGCGCAGCCGCAGGCGTGCCCAGTGGCGACTGCTGTACAACTGTTGTACCGGATTGCATCGGGGAGGAGCTCGAGGCGGATGGCTGACTGCCCACGTGGGCCCACATGTCGGTCAGGACGCTCATCCCGCGCCGCAGCCTGCTCCGCAGGTTCCGCCGCGGCCGGGCCCCACGGGTCCCCCGTGGGGTACCACCACGTTTTTCGGGTGTCCCAACCGCAGGTGCCGGTCCCCCGGCGTCTGCCTGGGGACCGTAATTGCGGGCGGTCCTGCTCTTAGGATGCGGCTGTTGGATGTGTGCTTCTCGCTCAACATCATGACGAGCGGGCTGCGGTGCACCCGCTCCCCCCGCGAGACCCCAGACCCTGTGCGGTACCACGGAAGCGCTGGTCGACGCTGCCGCCCCAGAGGCTCGCCTCTCGTCATCCAGGGCCATCGCAACTTCAAAGGCGGCTCTCCGTTTACTTGCATCCCCTGTGCGGGGCCCACCTTCTGCAGCTCCAGGGGCTCCCGCCCCGCTCGCACGGGCTTTGTAGGGCCGCCCGCCTGCGTTCAATGTTGAGCTAGGCTGCGCTTGCACCGAAGGTGCTGAATCCGGTAGCGCTGCACGGGGGGCGCATACCCCTTGATTGGCAGATGCATCAGGTGCTGCACGTGAACGGTTATAATGGCCGAGTGGGACAGGAATAGCATCTCCCGCAGTGGTGATATCGCTAAGGTGGGATGCATGCAACCGGCGAGCAAACCGGTTCGGGTCCTGCACACATACCAAACAGTTCGGAGGCATCTTTTTTTTTGTTTTTTTCTTTGGGGGGGGGGGGGGTCCTTTTCTTTTCTGTTTCTTGGGTTATTTTTGGGTGTTTTTTGTCTGTGTGTGTGTCTGTGTGTGTGTGTGTGTGTGTGTGTGTGTGTGTGTGTGTGTGTGTGTGTGTGTGTGTGTGTGTGTGTGTGTGTGTGTGTGTATGTGTTTTCCTTGTTCTGGCCTATTTTCCCTGAGGAACTAGGTGAAACAGAGGTGCAGTACAGCGGGATAAGCACCAGCGTGCTAGGGTTCTTATAGCATTGTCCGCCTTGTAAGACGGTTCTACCAGGGGACAATGCACGACAGACACAGCGGAATCCCACGAGGCCGGGTAGGAAAGGCTGGTAATCCCCAGGCCGTGGTAAGGAGGAGAAGCGTCCACTTCTGACACATCAACAGGGCTCAAAAGCAGGGTACCACGAGGAGGTGGGTGAAAAAGGTACAAGAGGTTTAGATGAAGATAAAGAGGGGCTAAATGGTGTGAGGGGGGGGGGGGAGAGGGAAGTAAACATGATGTGGGTTTCCACAAGAATCGAACCGACGACGTACTTGGACTACTCCGCCAAGAGCACTGTCAACCTCACAGCGGTCGTCTCCGGCCCGCGCCCCCTCCTTTTCAGCCCCTGCGAGGGACTCTCCCGCAAGAGGTCCTGCTGGCCGTGCAGACAGGCTGTCCGGAGCCCTCAAGGGCTCCACTGGAAACTGCAACCCCTCCCCGCGGGCCATCGTGCCCAGCACACGCATGCCGCAGTCCACCTCAGGCCCGACACGCAGGGCCCCCCTCTTGGTTGCCTCATCAGGCAACGCAAGCCCTGGGCTCAGGGCCAAAACAGGCCCTGTACCAAGGGACGGCGTCCCCGACCCAGCAGCAGAGGTCTCAGCCGCGCCTGCGTCTCCCGGCCCGAGCCTGCCCGGGCCTAAACTGGCAACCCGGGCATGATTTCTCCGAGTTTCCAAACCAGGCAACCTCCCCTCCCATGGCCGAGCGTTTTTCGCTTGGCCGGGCGTTGCCAAATCTGGCACACTGGCTACACCTGGCGCGGCAGTTGACCCAGGAGGCGACGCCGCCTCGTCCCCCAAGGCCTCCAGCCCAGGGCCAGAGGGTGCCACATCAGGCAACCCCGCCTTGTTTTGTACCGCCCCCGACTTCTCGCCAAATGCTGGGAGGGTGTCGGCGGCGGGCACGTCCACAAGCTTAGGGTTAGGGTTTCTGGGGACCGCACCGGGACCCAACCCCGCATGACCCGACCCGGTTATGGAGGCGAACGGGGAGCTGCCGCCTCGTGTACCGCCCGACGCCCGCTTGTCGGGCACCTGCGGCATTGTCCCGCCCGCCGCCGCCGCCGCCGCCGACGACGGCTCCCGCTCGTCTCCGCTCTGCGGTACCTCGAAGAGTGTACCGCGGATGTCGCCTCTATTTGTGGCCTGCCCAGCAGGGGGGCGGCCCTCGCCCTCGCGGTGCAGGACCTCCCTCTCGGGCGCCCCCAGCTCCTGGGACAGAGCGGGAAGATCCCCCGATCGGGTACCCACGCCATCAACGCCTGGGGGCTCCGCTGACGTGCCCGGGGGTACCGCGCGGGAGTCCTGGGACTGTTGCGTCAGCAGATCCCGGGCAGAGAGCCGCCCGCCTGTTGCCTCATCAAGCAACCCCTCCGCAATTGCGCGGTCGTCCTTGGTCACAAGATGGAGGTTGCTACCCACGGCGACGCGGAAATTTACCGCGGCATCCGGGGCCGGCGGCATCACTTTGAGCCGCTCCGCTGCTTTGGCGCCCTTCATGAGCTTTGATCCCACCAACGCTGCTGCTTCTTGCGCCTTTTGCTTCACCTCCTGCAGCACCCCAGCACAAGGCGCTTTGGAAGCACGCTACCAGGGTGAGCTGCTTGACCTTCCCTAAGCAAGCAGCGCAACAGTTTGTTCAACAACAGTTTATTTAACAACCGACATGTGAGACATCCTGCATCCTGCACCCAGGAGCCCGCCAGACTTCCAAGACTAGCAAGGGGAAAGTCGATCTCAAAAGGAAGCTCTGATTACAACGAGGGCAGAATTCTCGCTTTGCTTGAGGTTTAGGGATCATATGGACTATAACAGAATAAATCTAGGCGTCACTTGGCACGCCTCTCCCACCTGCCAGGCCCTACCCTCGCGGCCCTCCTTTTGCGCTGCTTCTTTGTTCAAGGCTGTGCACGTGCAGATGTGTGTGTGTGTGTGTGTGTGTGTGTGTGTGTGTGTGTGTGTGTGTGTGTGTGTGGGTGTGTGTGTGTGTGGGTGTGTGTGTATGTGTGTGTGTGTGTGCGCGCGCGCGCGTGGGATGAGGCAGTATGCATTCCCACATTGTCTGCAGGGGATGTGCTGCACATGTGCAATCTACATTCATGGTCAAGATTGAAAAAGTTCAGATACATAGGGGGTTGTTTCGTTACTTTGCAGTGTGCCCAATCTGTAAACCTTTCGTTGAACAAAAGTGAGACAATGGAAGAGCAGCAGAAGCGTGTGGGAATTGAACCCAGGAACCAAGGCTGTGCAGCGGTCTGATTACCACCACAGCTTGAGATTCCTTGATCCCCATGCGTCCTGGAGCAATTGCTCACATGTAAAAGGAAGCGCTAGACACGCTGAGGGGCGAGGGACACCAGAACCTACGGGGGCAAGCCGGCCCAAACAACGTCGGGGGGTTGGGAGGGGGGCAAAGTGTGTTTGGGTGTAGGGGGAGGAGGCCCAAAACACCACCCCCTCCCCCCCACATTCTTTTTTTAAAGAGGGGAGGGAGCCCAAATCTTGAGACATACGACAGTTCCCAAAAACCCTAAAACCTTAACCCTAAACCCTAGTTCTCTGATGACCCGAAACCCTAACCCTGGGTACCCAAACGGGCCGACGTCGAGGTGGCAAATTTGGCCTAGCCCTAGCTCACAGGACCCTTTCATAGATGTTTCAGGGAAGATCACGCGGAAGACCCCCCTGTGGGGGGGGGGGGGATCTGTGGCGCACCGGGGGCGTGATGCCTGGGACAAAGTCTCTGGACGATAGAGGAGAGGTGTCGTCCGGGAACCCGAACCAGGAAAAGTTATGCCCCTGCACCAGCGACACCTGCACAGAGGCAGCCAGCATCTCCCTCAGTTAGGTGTCGTCCGGGAACCCGAACCCGTACGAATCATGCCCCTGCCCCAAGGACACCTGCACAGAAGGCAAAGCCAGCATCTCCCTCAGTTAGGTGGCCTCTGGGAACCCGACCCAGCAGACATCATGCCCCTGCCCCAGGGACACCCTGCAGAGCAAAAAAAGATTTTGGCATCTCCCTCGGGTAAGTGTTGTCCGGATAAACCCAAACCAGCACACGTTATGCCCCCACCCCAGGGACGCCTGCACAGAAGGCCAAGCCAGCATCTCGCACAATTAAGTGTCCTCCGGGAACCCAAACCAGCACACTTTATGCCCCTGCCCCAGGGACGCCTGCACAGTAAACAACGTCAGCACCTTTCCCAATGGCCCAATGGGGCTCTCAGGTAATTGCACCGCATAGCCAAATATCCAGACAAAATGATTTTGGAGTTCACGACCTAACATTCCAACACACACACAGATACACACACACACACACACACACACACACACACACACACACACACACACACACATCTCACATAGAAGAGAAGGGGGGAAGAGAGAGAGGGGGCGAGGAGAGAGAAATCTACCCACACAACGAAACACACACACACACACACACACACACACACACACACACACACACACACACACACACACACACACGCACACGCACACGCACACGCACACACACACACGCACACACACGCGCGCGCGCACACACACACACACACACACACACACACAGACACACACACACACACACACACACACACACACACACACACCCACCCATATCCTCCGCTCGATTAGGCTACAACGGACAATTCCCAATCACTGGAACGGCGTTGGGGAGGCATGCCGACACCTGCGCATGGTTGGCTCGAAATGTGAGGACCAGCTTTTTCTGCAGGAGGGACTGGAGAGGGTCCACACAGACCAGCACACGTGGCAGGCTGACGGACGATCGCTCCGCGGGACCGGGTCCCACAGAGACCGGCCCCACTGCAGCCAAGGGAGTGGCGCCCACCAGCCCCGAGGGCGCCACCCAGTGCACCCTCCCCACCTTGACCTGCCACCCCGACACCCCCCATTGTACTTCACCTTTGGCGGTACACATGCCACGTCAGATCCATGCCTCCGCAGCAGGCCTTCTGTGGTCCATTCGAAACGGCGTTTCTTTCCTGTTCCATAAAGGAGGAACGTGGGTAGGCCGATGGTACCAGATGCATTTGGCGGTACATTGTACATCGCTCTCGCACGCCAGCGCCTGCTTGGATGACAACACTTTGTACTTCGCCAGGTGGCAGTACATCGGGTGGGCGGCAAATCGGCAGTTTGTTTGTAAACAACTGTGTCTGGGGGCTTTTTTCCTGCTTGACTTGCCCCCTGCCAAGCTCACATACGTGTGCTAGGCAGCAAACAAACAAGAGACTCTTCATAAAAGGCCCCGTGGCAGTCACGGAAGGAACTCTGTAACAATAGAATAGCTAGGCTCATTTAACTCTTTTTAGTCTATTTACATTATTTTTTGTATCACTAACACCATTTAAAAGTTTCTTCCCCTTGATAATGAAATAAAATAATGGAACTTTTTGGTTTAATCTATTTATATTAATTCTTTTATATTATTATTTAAATATCATTATTATTTACTTACATTATTATCATTATTTGTATACTTTTGCATTTCTACTTCCCCCCGCCCCCCCCCCCCTTTAATCATAAGAAACAGAACAATGGAACCCTTAACAACAGAACAACATAACAACTCACATAAACAGAATAACTTTTTATTCCATATTATCACTAATTATATTTTTTATTTGCATTTCTAGTATTTTAATTTTTTTCCTTAATAGTAGAACAGAACAACGGAGCTCTTAATGACAGGCCCTCAGGGGCAGGTTATTAAGCGGCAGTCAAGGAAGTGGGCGCCCCCGAGACCCCGAAGAGGTGGCCCACCTCTCGCTCCAGGGCGTGGGCGGCCGCGGAAGTGGCCATGGGCAGCAGCCGGCGGTTGACAGAGCGCAGCGCCCCCACGTTGATGGCCGCTGTCAAGAGGCCCAGCAGCAGCGCCCCCACCGCCAGGCTTCTCGCCCACCTTCACCAAACCTTTCCGCCTTCATCCTTCCGCCTGCCTGCCTGCCTGCCTGCCTGTCTGTAGGTCTACCTGTCTCTCCCCCCCCCGCCCCGCCCTCCCCCGTCTCCCCCACTGTATGTGAGTGTGTGTGTGTGTGTGTGTGTGTGTGTGTGTGTGTGTGTGTGTGTGTGTGTGTGTGTGTGTGTGTGTGTGTGTGTGTATCTCCCCCCCCTCCTTCCCATTGCCCATTTCCTTTCCAGTATAGCAACTCCCCCCCCCCCCCCCCCGCCTCCCAACACACTCACGCACAGAGGGGGGCGGGCCTCACGAAGAGGTGCGGCCGGGGGTTGGGGGTGGGGGGCTTCCATGGCATCTGAGTCTCCCTCTCCTGCTCAACCAGCTCACACACGCGGGAGGGACCTGTGGGAGAGCACCACTGCTGCACAGGCCTTTTCTCGTTTGACCTTTTATTATTTGATCTTCTCTCGTTTGATCTCCTCTCATTTGATCTTCTCTCGTTTGATCTCCTCTCATTTGATCTTCTCTCGTTTGGTTTCCTCTCATTTGATCTCCTCTCGTTTGATCTTCTCTTGTTTGATCTCCTCTCATTTGATCTTCTCTCATTTGATTCTGTCTGGTTCAGGCATCTGAAGGCAGATGCCAGCACGGAGGGGAGGAGAGGCAGCAAGGCAAATGCCAAAACAGGGGGAGGGGGGGGGCGAGGCAGCAAGACAACTGCCAGAACAGAGGGGGGCCGAGGCAGTGAGACAACCTGTCAGAACAGGAGGGAGCCGGGGCAAAGGATGGCACAGAGGGGAGCGCACCAAGCAGAGGGGAGGGAGAGTCGGCGGGACAGGTGGAGCAGGAGGGCAGAGCAGTACGCCTTCAACCCCATCACCACCTTCTCCAAGCCTGCCAGGGCCTCCTGCCATTGCCTTGACGCCCTCACTGCATGGCCCCCCACCGTCCCCCCCTCCCTCACTATCTCCAAGCCATGTGATCGCATGCCACCCATCTTCCCTCACTTGCTACCATCCCATGTGCTTACATGCCACCCCAACCTCCCCCCCCCCCCTTTCACTAACGCCAGGCCATGTGATCGCATGCCACCCACCTTCCCTCCCTACCTACCAGGCCATGTGATTGCATGCAATCCGGCCTCCCTCCGATCGGTACCAGGTTGTGTGATCGCATCCAACCCAACCTCCCTCCCTCGCTATCTGCCCATGTGATCACATGCAACCCAACCTCCCTCCGTCTGCATGCAGGCTTGAACTACCTCTGTCGCTAGCAACCCATGACATCGCATGCAACCCAATCCTCCCTCCATCCCTACTAAGCCATGTGATTGCATGCAAAACAGCCGTTCTCCATCACTAGCAAAGCATGTGATTGCAAGCAAACCACCCTCCCGCCCTTGCTAGGAAACCACGTGAAGGGACGCAAGCCAAGCTGCTTGTGCGGGGAACGATCTGTGGTTTGCCTACAAATCAATGCTGAGGCGCAACAAAACCACGGGCTCATACGCACACAAACCTCTCATGTGGGAAAGAAATGTGCCAATCTGCCTTCAACACCAATCTGCAAATCTGCGTTCAACACCAAATATCCCCTAACGAGTTGTTAGCTAGCTAGCAGGAATATTGGAAGCTTCTGGAAGACGCTCGAAATAGCATGGAAGCCTCAAAACCTTTTAAAAAAAGAGAAGCCTTGGAGGCTTGTAATAAAAGAAGGCTAGAACCCTTCGATAGGAAAACGCTTTGATTCCCTCTATAAACAGAAGCCCTGAACCCTTCCATTAACAGAAACCTCCCTCGCTTCTAATATAAGAAAGCCTTGAACACATCTAAGAAAAGTAAGGCTTGAAACCTTCTAAGAAAGAAATGTATACCGGTAAATAAATAAATAAATAATTATATATATATAATTATATATATATATATATATATATATATATATATATATATATATATATATATATATATATATATATATATATATATATATATATATATATATATATATATATATAAACAAAGGGAGAAGCCGCATTGCCAAGCAAGTGCTGGTATCTGCCTCAATGTAGCCCACGCACCAGGAATGATGCAACCTAAGAACTCTTAGGTTTGCGTAGACAGTAGGAACACGACTCCTGGGCCTTCAAATAGACTTGCTGGTAATGACGGGGATGGCACTATGTTGATTGAAGCTAGGAAGAGGTATCATATGTGCATGATGGATTAAAGAACAGGTATCAAGTGTGCAGGACCCGGCACTTAGTTGTACTGCGAGGCCAG
>KV908583.1:35000-45000 GCA_002005505.1 Botryococcus braunii | reverse complement strand
TCTCTCTCTGCCTCTCTTACACGCGCACGCACGCCGCACACACACACACACACACACACACATACACACAACACACACACACACACACACACACACACACACACACACACACAGACACACACACACACACCGATGCACGCACACATGTGTGTGCGCGCGCGCTTGCTTTCACTTGCATGCTTGCTTGGATTGGCCAAGACCGAGGTGTGGGACAGAGCTCTACAAGGGGCCGGGGTTGGAAAAAGCCGGACGGGCAGCCGTGGGGGGGAGTATGCCCATGATCAAAACTGCTTTTGCAAAAATTGTATATGGAGCAAAAGGGGTGTGGCTGATCGGTTAAAGCCAGTTGAGTGTCTCAAACGCTGTCCACCACAATTCCACTTGCCTGCCCAACTCTTTTCAAACACATTTTCCTTATATTTTCTGGCATACTGGGGCAGGAGAAGGGAGAGTGAGGTAAGCGTTTGTTAACTGAATCGAAGGAACGGGGCAGCACAGGTGGGCCAGCTTCTTTCAGCAGAAGGCCATTTCTTTCTGGTAACCGTGAAGGACAACCGCCCTGAAGGTGAGTGCACTTTCCAGTTCTCCAAAAATTCACCCGTCCCCTTCTCTGTGTGCGCCCCCGTGCACGCGCGCACGTGCGTGCATGTGTGTGTGTGTGTGTGTGTGTGTGTGTGTGTGTGTGTGTGTGTGTGTGTGTGTGTGTGTGTGTGTGCGGGCACGCCTTTGTGAGGGAGGGATGGTGGCAGAGAGGGAGAAAGAGAAGGGGGAGGGGTGAAGGTGGGGAGAGAGGTCGAAAAGAGGTGCGAAGTATAGCGCGCGCACGCAAGAGGGGGAGAGGGGGGGGGAGAGAGAGAGAGAGAGAGAGAGAGAGAGAGAGAGAGGAGAGAGAGAGAGAGAGAGAGAGAGAGAGAGAGAGAGAGAGAGAGAGAGAGAGAGAGGGGGGGGGGGAGAGAGAGAGAGAGAGAAGGGGGGGGAGGGAGGGAGGGAGGGAGAGAGGGGGGAGTGGGTGAGGGCGGGTGTGCGCGGTGTACTGCAGCTGCGCAACCCACTTCATGTGTTCATTGTGAGAAACTTGCATCTGTAGAAGTAGTAATCGGCCATTTGAATGTATGTAGGAATAAGTTGTAGGTTCGATACAAGTCGAGACACGGGGGATGGAAGGGTTTGATCACCTGGGCTTCCGACTTGAATGGAAATGGTGAGACTGCTGTTGCTCATCCGTGTAGCTGTGTAGACTTCTGGTCTTTACCGTGTGCGTCCGAACTTCGGGCCGCTGGGTTTGACTACATGTAAATAAAAATGCGATGTATACATCGCACTACTGATGCTTGTTCTGTGGATTGCCAGAAATACTGGAGATGATGTTCGAGCAAGGCTTAGCAGGTGAAATCTTCCCCCCTCCTTTAAACCCCCCCAAAAAAGGGGGAAAATAAAAAGGAAAATGTATATTCCAATTGCTTGTCTCATCACATGCTTCTACATGTACGTACTTTCCCCCTCCTGAGCCATCTCCCACACCCCCTCTTCCTACCTTCTGGCCTACTTTCTCCCTGTTCCTGGCCGGCAAACATGCTCTCTTCGAATTGCAAACCCCTGTGTCATTGTTTGGATTTCTTCCCCAACAATTTCCCCTGCAATCATTTCCACCCCGCCCCCCTTATGCTCCTGCATGTAGACATCTGTGACACACACACACACACACACACACACACACACACACACACACACACACACACACACACACACACACACACACACACACACACACACACACACACACACACACACACACACACACACACACACAAGCACGGACGCACGCAAGCTAGCTCCTCCTGAGGTCTCCATGGAGCATAAAGCCATTAGAAGGACTGTAATCAAGCACCCCTAACAAAGTAACTAAAATAATTTTACAAATGTGCTACACACATGAGTAGTGATCCGATGTTTTCCGAGCATCATGAGTAGGGCGGCTCGTGGCACAAGGTGTGGAAGTCCAGTTCAGGATATTATGTAAGCCCGTCTTCATGACGAAGCTGGTCCTGCATTCTAGAGATCCCCATGGAGATCTCTGGAAGTACATACGGCCATACGGTCATAGAAGCATAGTGAATATGGTCATGAGAGATGGGGGAGATGGCAAGGGTCCAGAAGCGCCTGGCGGGTTACAGGGCTTTCGCCCATAACTTCTTTCATCGATTCTCGCTAGGAAGCCCATAACTTCTTTCATCGAGTCTCTTTCATCGCAGGGATTTCTTTGATCGAGTCTCGCTGGGGTTGGAGATGAAGGCAAGGTGGCTCTCCAGCGGTCTGCAGACGAGGAGCGCTTAGTCATCCTCCATTGCTGGCGTCCCACCTGACTGGTCGGGCTTGCAAGCTCGAATATGAGATGGACCGGCTGCAGCTGCCACATCAGCTCCCACGTGTGCAGCTCCCACGTGTGTGCTGTTTAGTGACCATGAATTTAGCGCAAGTGTCAAACAGCCCGAGCGATGCTCCGCTCATGCATGTGGAATGAGCTGTGCATGTACAGCTATTTAGCCACATTGGATGTACTGCATGTGTAAAAGGGTCCCCCATCATGGACCTTGATGGGAAACCCATCTGGGTTTCGTGCATGCGCATCTCTCACGGTCGTTGCAAGTCCTCACAGCTCAACGAGTGTGGCTGCCAGGTCCACCTTGGATATATTGACAAATCATTGAGGTTATAAACAGAATCGTCATATGGCTAAACAGAATCGTCATATGACATGCATGACTACTAAGTCAGATCATGTTATGTAAAACCCGTGGCTGCCAGGCCTTACAATTGTAAGGAAACAAGCATTTCCCGACATTGGTGATCACCGGAAACACAGGGTAATGCCCTTATGTAAAATTATGTCGCCACCACCATCGCCCACAGCTTGGATGGGGCTCCCCATGTTTAGCCCCACATCATATATGAAAACATAAATTTGTTGCAAGAAGGTGGAGGGGGGGGGGGTCGGTCAACCTTGCAAATGGGTGGACTTGACGTCGGGGCCACAGGGAGCCTTTATTGCAATATTGGCATTCCTACTGGAGGACCCCTCGATAATCATGTGGACAAATGGACAGCCTGGTTATGACTCTTGTGAGCATCCACAAGCTCTTCACAGGATAAGCAGGGTAGCGAAGCCGGGGGGGGATAGCCTGTTTAACCTTTGAAACCCTTCACAAAACAAATTAGACGAAAGGGGGATATCCCATCGATGGGGTTCCCGGGGGAGAGCACATGGGCCTGGGTAACCCCTGCACAATGCCCAAACACACTATTTTTGGATTTTTGAGTTTTGAGGGGGTTTCAACGGGGTTTTGAGAATTCTCCAGATCCCAGGGGATCCCCCCCCCTCCCCCGGGGGTGGCCCCATGTGTGCGTACATGTATAGATGTACAAACCAATGCAACACTACTGATTCACGGGTCGTTGGCCGTTCACAGCGGAGCGGAAGTGTCACAAATGAGCAGATCTGTCGTACATGTATGGTTATACAACCATAGAGCCTGTTGTGAAGGGCTAATTCATGTCACGCAACTCAAGGCAATTATGCTTGGAATGGGAAGGCATCCTCGATTCTGCAATTGCAGAATCGTTGCAACTGAAACGATCGATAACCGATGCGTGCACCTGCCGCATTTGCCCGAAAGAAAATGAATGGTGGCCACCTCCTTTTTCGGTCTTCCTCCAACATCGGGTGCCATATATGTTGCCACGTGTGGCAATGTTGCTACCATTCTGAACCAACAGTGCTGACGGGGTGGGAAAGCTTAACATGACTTGTTTGTCTTCACAACTTTTACGTGAAGCAGAACTGTGTCAAGTAGTCTCTGTGTAAACGTGTTTCAATGTTTGAGCCGCAAGTTTCTTCATCAATTGATTTGCAAATCATGTCGGTTGTAATGTCGGCTGTCGGTCATGTGGTTTGTCCTGGACATAAGCGGTATTATGTATGCGGTAGTCACGGTTAACAACGTTGTCAAGACATATAAATATATTCAAGTTAAGTCCTTCCAACCTCGTACGACGCGTCTTGTTGATGCCTGGGCCCAGACAGCTGCTTGCAATTGGGTTGATACTCGTTGCATTCGGTCCGTCAGTAATCATTGCAACATGTTCGGTCCCTTTTAAGCCATGGCACACTAGTGGCCACTGCTGCACTTATTCAACCCATGAGAATGGTAAGGCGAATGCTGTGAAACCTAGTGCCCACTGCTGCACTTATTCAACCCATGAGAACGGTAAGGCGAATGCTGTGACACCGCGGGGCAGCCAGGCTGTGAAGGGGTGGCGGCTTTTTGGTGAGAGGTTAAGCGGTGGCCTGCTTCAAGGCTTCAGGCGCATTCAGCTCTTCATGATCATGGCTACAAGGTCTGCTTCAAGGCCTCTTCAAGGCTTCAAGGCCTGCTTCAAGGGCTCTTCCAGGCTTCAAGGCTGCTTCAAATTCCTTCCTTTCCTTCCTTGGGTCAATGAAGTTTGGTAGTGTTGCAACAATTGGGTAAATGAAGGTTTCACTTCATCCCTGAAAGGACAGAACATGTTGGCACCCCTCCACCCCCCCCCCCCCCCGGAAAAAAAAAGAAATGCCATACAGGCTGGTTCTAGATATTGCTTTTATCCTGTCTTCAGAGAAAGTGTAAAGTGTGCATGACCCGGCACACGCGGAGCAAGTATTAGCACTACAACTACGCCTCGGCCCCGCGGTATGAATCGTACCCCTAGAGGAGTCCTGTACCAGACACCGTACAGCTGTACTGTGTCGTCTTGAACGAGGTTGCTCCAATCCGTCGCACGCGGGAATACATCACTTTCTTGAATACGCACCTTTTTTTCCCCTTTGAAACCAGCAGTCTTTGTTGGCAAGTTGCGTGATGAAGAGGAAGTCGGGTTAATCATGACTGCCAGGGTCAACCTGGGGAATCCATCTTGTTATATGGTGGCTCGGCTTGGGATTAGTTGGGAAATATTTTAAGAATTACTCCGAGAAAGATGTCCAAATACTCAATTATAAACGTCTTGCTACTTATTCTCTTGCAATTTACATTGCGGGGAGATTGTGAGGAGCAGAGGGCTTGTCGGGCGGCTCCTCCGGCTTGCGATGCTGCTGGCCCTCGTATATCATGTGGTACATGGCGCTAATTAGTCGAGGAACTAAAATGGTTAGAGAGTCTTCGAAAATGAATTTCATTTAGCGCGAGCTTATGTATAGCTTGTCTCTTGTTTGCCTTCTTATCTTCTGTTATCTTGAGTGACCCCTACCTCTGTCGCACCCCTCCTCCCCACCGTTTAAGGGAGAAAACCTCCCCTTGTTACCAGTACTCGTATGGAGCTGGGATGTTTGTGAAAACCAAATGCCAAGTGTTCTGGCGAGGAAGTTCTGTATCTCTATCGGTAGGAAGTTACCAGGAATACTTGGGAATGTGAAACTCTGAAAGTTGTAATGATTGCGGGTCAAGATATCTCAGTTGGGAATGTTCAGAGGTATTTCCAGCTTCCTAGAAATGAGGTACCAAAGGGTTTGGGACAAACTTAGGACCTCTGCACGCCCAGGCCTATGCCAGGACGACTTGCAATGGAGCATAAACCTTCAACATGAACTCCAGAAACATACGTACAAGGCACAGGAGAACTCATGTTTCATTCATGTTGCGATGCACTGTGCCATGCCTTGCAAGGCGCCAAGTGAGAGAGCTAGCTGGCATGTAGCATGTGACAAGGCTTTGAGGGTGTGGGCTGAAGGGGACAGTGGTTCCTTTGTGTCCATTCCGGCAAATGAGGGGTTATGCCAAAGCTTGGGGTGCTGCTGGTCCCCACCTCCCCCATCCCCTGCAAAGATGGCTGCTGCCAACCTGGCCTCATGCTTCCAGCCCAACGGCGGATCCTCTGTTTATGCGCTGAAGGGCT
The DNA here is from genome assembly GCA_002005505.1 of Botryococcus braunii. Classification (NCBI taxonomy): domain Eukaryota; kingdom Viridiplantae; phylum Chlorophyta; class Trebouxiophyceae; genus Botryococcus; species Botryococcus braunii. Next base: position 39,072 of record KV908583.1, on the reverse strand, counting down.
CACTCACCACCAAAGGTATTCCTAGACTCGCGGCTGGCTTTCTGCAACCTCTCTCTTGGCCCAAGGACCCTCCCAGCCCCCTCAGAACCCCCTCGTTTTGGGGACAGCGGGGAAAGGCGTGTGTGTGTGTGTGTGTGTGTGTGTGTGTGTGTGTGTGTGTGTGTATGTGGGGGGGGGGGGGGAGAGAGAGAGAGAGAGAGAGAGAGAGAGAGAGAGAGAGAGAGAGAGAGAGAGAGAGAAAGAAGGGGGGGGGGGGTTCAGTGGGAGAGGGAGGGAGGAGGGAAGATGGAAAAGGGGAATTAGTATTCTGTATTGGAACAAGGCTGTGCAGATGGGGTAAGCCGAGGGGTATTCAACCTAAGGCAGGGTCAGATCTCCATGCGGGGCGACGTGCCGATGGGGTCCCCCAAGGGGTACCCAGCTGAAGGGAGGGTCCCATGCCCGTGCTGTGTCCTGTGCAGATGGGGTAAGCCGAGGAGTATCCAGCTTAGCGCAGGGTACCATGCCAATCCTGGGAGCTGACGTCGAGGATTTGACTATCGAGACAAAGCGCATAGCCAGCGACATTCTGGAGGTCACGATAGGGCCCCCTACCAGCTCACGCTGGCAGATTCCCGGCTACCTCTTCGAGCGCACCGCCTTTGGAGGTGGGGCCCTTCCCTCTTAGGTGGGAACTCCAGCGAGGTCGAATTTTTGTGGGTTTTGGGCACAAATTTCTTCCCTTTTGGGTCGGGAGGGTGCTGATCGTGGCAAATTTCGGACCGAAATGTTACCTCGCTGGAGTTCTCACATTCTTCCCTTAACAACAGCGCACGCGCATTCTTCCACCAACAATTGTGCGTGCGCGTGTTCTCTCAGTTACAGCTGCGCATGAGTGTCCTTCCACCAATCACTGCGCATGCGTGTCCTTCCACCAATCACTGCGCATGCGTGTCCTTCCACCAATCACTGCGCATGCGTGTCCTTCCACCAATCACTGCGCATGCGTGTCCTTCCACCAATCACTGTGCATGCGTGTCCTTCCACCAATCACTGTGCATGCGCATCCTCCCACCACATGCTGCGCATGTGCGTGTGTTTCCAAACCAGCCAGTGAACAGGCAGCAAGCTCTTTCTCAGCAGAAACAACATTTGTGCAAGTATGCTCTTCCCAAGCACGTGTCGCTGCCGGGCACACATTGCCTCGCAGAAGTCAGCATGTGCCCGATGCGAGCCGGTCAGTTGCTCAAAGCACACGTTTGTCTCGTGCAGGTGGGGAGGGCGACACTTTGTACGACCTGGAGGTAGTACCGCAGCCCTTGGGATTTGCCGTGAGCCGCAAGGGCAGCAATGACACCGTCTTTGACACTCGATCCCACCGCCTCATCTTCAAGGTGTGCTGCCCCGTTTCCCGTTCCCGTTCCCTTGGGGGGGGGGGGGGCTGAAGGGTGTGGGGAGCATGTGGGTCTTCAGCCACACTATATGGAGATTTCGGCCAGCCTGGCTTTGGGGCTTGCAGCACAAGTAGCCATAGCGGTTTGAAAAATGTGGGTTATGAGCCACACGCCCAGCAATGGGGTTACAGCAGAAGTAACTACAGAGGATTTCAGCAATGTGGGTTATGAGCCACAGGACTGGCATTGCGGGTTGCAGCAGCAGTAGCCACAGGCAATGTCATCAGTATGGTTTATGAGCCACACGCCCGGCATTGGGGTTCACAGAAGACTTAGCCATATCGGATTCCTGAAATGTGTGTTACGAGCGGCACGCCTGGGCATTGGGGATTGCAGAACCAGTACTTGGAGATTTCGACGAGCCTGGAGAAGAGCACGGTGGTGTATGGGCTTGGGGAGTCGGCGCCGTCCACTGGCATGCCCCTGCGGCGCGACGGCGTTCCCTACACCCTCTGGGCCCACGATACTTGGGCAGGTGATCCCATCCCTGTTTTGCGTCAGACTGTGGAGGTTGACGTCCCACTTTGGGGTTTCTGGATGTGTATGTGTGTGTGTGTGTGTGTGTGTGTGTGTGTGTGTGTGTGTGTGTGTGTGCGCGTGTGTGTGTGTGTGTGTGTGTGTGTGCGTGTGTGTGTTTGTGTGTGTGTGTGTGTGTGTGTGTGTGTGTGTGTGTGTGTGTATGGGTGGGTGTGTGTGTGGGGGGGGCGGGGCGGCGGCTGGGATGGAGGGGGGATGAGGGTGTGTGTGTGTGTGTGTGTGTGTGTGTGTGTGTGTGTGTGTGTGTGTGTGTGTGTGTGTGTGTGTGTGTGTGTGTGTGTGTGTGTGTGTGTGAGCGAGAGAGGGGGGGGGAGGGGGAGGGAGAGAAGGACGAAAGTGGGGGGGCCAAGGGGACAAGAGGGATGGGACAGGAATTTGAATAGAGATATGCGCATCAACTCAACCGCAATGTCCACTGGAGGACCCACTTAAAATCATCTTCTGCACCCAATCACCGGTGTGGATTCACTTCAATAATTACATGCCTCTGCATTCCTGCAACGTTAAGTGATCAGCCCATCTGATACTGTCATTTCCTGAAACCATCCGGTCAAAGCGAAGTGACTACCAAGTTGGCAGTACCAGCTGTGCTCTGTCACCTTTTTGAGCCCGAAAGTAATAATGAAATTCACATCATCAGCAAGCATCTCAACGGAAGCAAAACACCACGGAAAGGGGTGTGTGTATCCAATATTACCTAGCTTTTCCTTGTGGAAAGGAGGAAGGATGGTACCTTGCATTCAGGATCGGCTACTAGGCCTGCAGAGGGTAGAAATAACAGAATTAAGAGAACCCAAGGCTGGGCTTCGTGGCCTCAGCAACCGTCGGCAGATAATGACGTGCTCTCAGCATCCGTCGGCAGATAATGACGTGCCCTCAGCATCCGTTGGCAGAGCATGAAGTGCCCTCAGCATGCGTTGGCAGAGTCTGACGTGTTTGTTTGGAGCGGCGGGTGCGCAGGCTACTACGACATCAACAATTACGGGTCACATCCCTTCTATATGGGCATAGATTCAAGTGGGTCCCCCGCTCCATTCCCCAACAGCGCTTGATGTGCATTCACAACGGCCCTTCCTTCCACTCCTAGCAAACACTCTTTTGTCCATCATTTCTGCCCCTTTGGCCCCTTCCCCAGCCGCCCCAGAGGGCTTTGTGTGTTTTCCGGCACATAAATCTCGTACGTGTGCGGAAGGATGAGGAAGGGGAGAGATTTGAGGGAGCCTAGGATTCTGAAGAAGGGAGGAAGGGGGCGCCACACCGGGTTCAGATTTCAGTTCAGGGTTTTGCAGTTTAGGATTCAGATTTGAGGGAGGCCGGGACTCTGAAGAAGCGGGGAAGGGGGCGCCACACTGCTGGTTCAGATGCGCAACAGCAATCTGTAAATGTAGAGGCTAAGTTTGAACAGGAATTGGAGCGAGGGCCAGATGGGCATCCCCCCGGGGGGGGGGGGGAATGCAACAGCCACTTGGGGCGCGGGCCAGATGGGCCAACACAGGGGGCAATGCAACAGCTATGGATGCAGCTTCAGCTACTGGGGTTTTGAGGGAGGGCGCAGAAAGGACGGCGCATTGGGTGCTGTTGGGGAACAGCAAGGGGTGGACGAGAGAAAATGAAAGGGGATTGCGGGGAGGGGCAGAGGAGCGGGCGCACGGGGTGCTGATGTGGAACAGCAACGGACGGAAGAGAGAAAATTAAAGGGATTTGGGGGGGAGGGGCAGAGGGGCAGGCGCACGGGGTGCTGATGTGGAACAGCAACGGATGGAAGAGAGAAAATTGAAGGGATTTGGGGGGGAGGGGCAGAGGGGCAGGCGCACGGGGTGCTGATGTGGAACAGCAACGGGATGGACGTGGGGATAACGGAGGAGCGGCTGCAGTACCGTGTGATAGGGGGCCTGCTGGACCTGTTCGTGTTCCTGGGGCCCACGCCGGCCGACGTCATGACGCAGTTCTCCTCTGTGGTCGGCCGCCCCCACTTCCCCCCCTACTGGGCCATGGGCTTCATGAACAGCAAGTGCGCCCAGGCTCACCGTCTTGAAAATATCGATCTTTGATTTGTCACGACCTCTACCCCCGGATGTCTAGCTTACATGCAGCACCCTGAC
>KV908583.1:17500-30000 GCA_002005505.1 Botryococcus braunii | reverse complement strand
AGATAAGCTTCGCATTGTAAGAGAGACATCAGCGCCATTGTTGCTTCAAGTGCCCCGCCTTCTTTCCCCAATCCTTGTGGATATCAATGCGATCGCGCGCGCACGTGTGTGTGTGTGTGTGTGTGTGTGTGTGTGTGTGTGTGTGTGTGTGTGCATGCTCGTGCTGTGCGTGTCCGTGTGTGCGGGCGGGCGCACGTGTGTGTGTGTGTGTGTGTGTGTGTGTGTGTGTGTGTGTGTGTGTGTGTGTGTGTGTGTGTGTGTGTGTGCACACGCGCGTGCCTCCTTGTTTGGCTGAGAAGAACAGACCATGTGGAAGCAAAGATAAAGAGCGGTGCGATGGGATAACAGATATGATGCCCACAACCTCTACGGACACAGCATGTCGCGTGCTACATACCGGTCTCTTACACGCATGCTGAAAGCGCGGCCTTTCATACTCTCCAGGTAAATTCCGTAGACTGGCTTTTCGAAATACACCTCTAGTTACTAACTTTTGACTTACCAGACCCGGCTGAAACCCTTTATCCATGTTGGAAGGGCGTCTGGAAATTCAGATCTGTGGCTTTCTACAGTGCTAATTATCTGCCCTTGCGCCGATGCCTGTGATACCATTGCTGCTGAAATGTTGACTGATGTACTGATGATAACATCGGTGCTAGCACTGCAATGTTGTTGTTGCCAGTTGGACATTGTTGGGGGCCTTCTTGCGTGCCTGACGCGGGAACTGCTGCGACAGAGTTTGCCTATGTCTTCTCCCCGCTCTTTTCGTGCTGCAATTTTACCAGGAAGGGAACAGAAATGCTAGATCTGCAAAACCATGCTACCTTCTTGAAACACAGCGCCTTTTGGCCAGGAACCGCACGAGCCCCAAAGTGTGCACGAGCGTGTGCGTAGACACACACACACACACACACACACACACACACACACACACACACACACACACCACCACCACCACCACCACACGCGCGTGACGCGATGATTTACGGACGCCCCACACGTCGCACGACTTACCAATGCCAGAATCAGCGACTCAGAAGTAACTTGGAGATTTCGAGCGACGTCCTCTACCCTGGGTCGAATGGGACACTCAGGCACTCTGCTTCTCCTCCTCATCCTCCCCCTCTCTCGCTCTCCCTCTTCCTCTTCTTCGACCTCCTCCCCACTTCTCGCTCTCCATCGTCATCCTCCTCCTCCTCCACCTCCTCCTCCTCCTCCTTTGTCTTTGTCGTCGTCTACTTCTTCTCCTCCTGGTCCACTTCCTCCTCGGAGGCGCAGCGGGATGTGCAACCCTTTGAGGATCGCCTGCAAGTGGTCTTTGTGTCCTGGGGTGGAGCAGGTCAACATTTGTGGGGAGCGGGGCGTACACAGCCCACTGGACGGGAGACATAAAGTCGTCCTGGGAGGGCCTCCGCAGCAGCATCGCCGGCATAATGACGGACAGCCTGGCGGGGATTCCGTTCACGGGCGCAGACATCTGCGGCTTCAACGACCACGCCACCGAAGAGCTGTGCGCCCGCTGGATTGCCGCGGGGGCCTTCTACCCCTTGTCACGTGACCACCACTCTGATGGCTACCAGGAGCTGTACCGGTAAGAAGAAGGAAGTCCCGGACATGCTGTACTGTCCCTCTTTGGGGCATTGAAACATAGGGCTAGTCTGAAGAAGTTGCACCTCTTGCAGAGAGAAGTTTTTTATATGTAAACGGGAAGCCTTGCAATCCGGCCGCTAACTTCCCACTCTCGTATTCAGACCCTTGTCTGTTTCACTCTCACTCTTGTAAGAGAGAAAGATTTGTATTCACTCTCTTGTATGTTTCAACCCCAATCTTGTAAGAGAAGGAGAGTCACATCTACCCAATGTAGAGCGGTGGATGAGAGGGCATGATGAGGCCAATCGCGCCAGTCGCACTGTCAAATTGACAAGTCAATTGCCCTCGTCAATTGTCAACTGCCTGTAGTAAAGGCTGGATCATTAAGGCCAGGCGCCACCATCCGACGCGGTCAAGTGGTCGAGTGATTTGTCAGTTGCATTTGCATTTGCATTTTGGAGGTACAATGCATTCTCGAGCGTTTGTACCGGCAATCTTGTACCGGCAAGCTTGTACAATTTTAACTGCTTACAGTGGCAAGGCCGGGCGCCATCCCTTGACAGCTAATTGCAAATGCCTTTGCCACCTGCCCCATGTTTTTTCATCGACGGTTTTGCCCTTTTTAACAGACATTTGCATAACATGTAGGGTGCGTTCTCTGCTGGTATGTCCCTGCTGGTACATCAAGGGGCTTTGCTACATACTGCTTTCGACTACTGCTTGCTTTGCGCAAGCCGCCCTCATAACTCTCCCCGGCCTCTGGATGAGGACGTGCCCTGCTTCAGATCTCCCATCTGAACCCCTGCTTCTCAGAAATATACAGAGTTTTTACATATAATTTTTGTGCCTCCAACTCAAGCAAACCTCAAACCTCACCACAAGTGATGTGGCATTTCCTCGAAGCAAAACAAAGTGAGGTGGCAATTTTTGCAGGTGGGAGAAGGTGGCCAATGTGAGCAGAGCAGCTATCTCACAGAGGTACGCGCTGCTGCCGTACCTGTACACGACCCTCTTCTACTCGAGCGTAACCGGCAACCCCATCAGCCGGCCCCTCTTCTTTGCCTCTCCTCAGGATGAGGCAGTCCGCAGCAGCAGCTACCAGTGGATGTTCGGAGACGGCATCATGGTCGCTCCCGTGGTATGCACCTCTCCATATCCATGCACCCTGTACATTTGTGGTGGTGGGAACCCCCACCTGCACGAGGCCGGCATTGTTGTGTGCTTCTCTTTTTTGGGCTCAAATCCCTTGCTTTTGAGAGCTCTCTCTCTCTCTCTCTCTCTCTCTCTCTCTCTCTCTCTCTCTCTCTCTCTCTCTCTCTCTCTCTCTCTCTCTCTCTCTCTCTCTCTCTCTGTGTGTGTGTGTGTGTGTGGGTCTCTCTCTCTCTCTCTCTCTCTCTCTCTCTCTCTCTCTCTCTCTCTCTCTCTCTCTCTCTCTCTCTCTCTCTCTCTCTCTCTCTCACACACACACACACACACACACACACACACACACACACACACATCTCTAACTCCTTCCTTGTGTGTCGGTAGAATTCGCGTCGTAGCAATTTTTGGACCGAAATGCGACCTCATTGGAATTCCAACTGGTCTCCACCTCTTCATCTGTTGTATGCACCTCTTCAAGCATCCCTCAGGATGTGCATATTTCCTTTACTCATCTTCAATGACTGCACCCTCTTCCCTCTCGCCTCTTTTTTTTTTTTTTGGGGGGGGGGGGGAGGAGACAAGGACAGATAGATAGACAGACAGACAGACACTCAAGGTCACTAAAGGTCCTCTTCGTTTTCCAATCATCACCAGACGTTTTGTCACCCTGCAGTTCACACCCTTCTCCCTACCCCATGTGGCCCCTGCATACATCCGCAAGGCACACAGGCTTGGCGACATAAAGCCGCAAGCTGCGGCTTTTAAAGGCCCACAAGCTTTAATAACATAGAGCTAATGACACGCCAGCAATGAAGCGTGGCTCCAAGTTGGGAGGGGTGCTCTGCAGTTGGATCAAGGAGCCACCCAGCTGGAGGCGTACTTTCCAAACGGAACGTGGTACAATCTGAGGTCACATGCCAGCATTGCATCATCTGGGCAGGTGCAGACTGTGACTCAGGCCATAGAGGAGCCGGCCAACTCATTTGTGGCGGGAGGGAACATCATCGCCATGGGCCAGCCCGCCATGACCACACGCGAGGTGCGATACCCGCTCAAGAGCTTGGGGGCCTCAGCTTGCTCGGATGATGATTGTGTGTGTGTGTGTGTGTGTGTGTGTGTGTGTGTGTGTGTGTGTGTTATGTGTGTGTGTGTGTGTGTGTGGAGGGGCGGTGGTAAGGTGTCTGGGTCGGGTAATGGGTTGGACAGGTTTGGTTGGACGGGTTGGACAGGTCTGGGTCGGGCAATAGGTGGGACAGGTCTGGGTCGGGCAATAGGTTGGACAGGTCTGGTTCGGGCAATACTTGGACAGGTCTGGGTCGAGCAATAAGTTGGACAGGTCTGGGTCGAGCAATAGGTTGGACAGGTCTGGGTCGGGCAATAGGTTGGACAAGGTGCCATGATTGCAGACAGGAGCCTTCACACCACCTGGCATTATGCAGGTGAAGGCGAGCAAAGTGAGCTTGCTTGTGGGTCTCTCCGGGGGTGCCCCGCAACAGCTACGGGTTGCCAAAGGGGGCTGCATCTCGGGGGATAACGTTGCATGCGGCCAGCTTTACATAGATGATGGCGAGCAACTCGAAATGGGATCCTCGAGAGACAATCACATCATCTTCTCTGCCATACAGGCAAGCCTGCCGGCTCCCTGCCATATCTTCCCTCTGCCTGGGGTGTCGTCTGCTCACATGTCTTCTCTCACCACTGTTCAGGACAATTGTGGGCAAATTGCCTTGAACATGTTGTTCAACACGGGGCAGGGGCCCGGAAAGGTCAAGCACTCTCTGCACTTGTATGAAGATTCCTCAGTCAGCAAACACACTTGCTTTGCTTGCGTGCACACACACACACACACACACACACACACACACACACACACACACACACACACATCCACCTAGATCCAAATTTATGACAATCGTAAGGCAGAAGAACAGTGCCTTATGGTGGCCATTGAGTTATGGAACTCGAGGTCATCATGCCACATTTTAACCGTAAGTGGCTCTGCGGGATCCACGCAGAAAAGCCCCCCCTTTATGAGAACTTTGGCCCCAATTTTGGCACCATACGCAGAAACCTTTTCCCTGTTCATCGGCAAGCCAGTGATCAGCGATGTGCCAACAGGTCACGCCAGTTGTATGTACAAACAGTCGGTTTACTTTATGTACAAACGTCGTTACAGCAAGGAAGAGGAGGGGCGGCAGGGGCAGGCTGTCCTGTGTTGCCTCTTGCAATGCAATATGTACGTATGCAATTGCATAGTATTCTATACCATGCTATGAACGCAAACTATGTGCGTACACAGGTTGAGGAGGAGGGGGAGGGGGGAGGGCGGAGAGTAGCAGTCACGGCTATGGACTGCCATGTATGACAATGTACCGCCATGTCCGGCCATCGACGGCCATGTATAGTCCATGGCCGCACCATTAACCTCGGTGCTATTTGCTTCTTCCAGGGGACAGGTGGGGGGCGCTTATTCGCGCTTTTCGGAGGCAACCCGCTCAATTCAGGCAACCAGGGATGCGCGTCGGGCAGTTCCGCGGCGCCCACAGTCACAATCTCCGATATCACTATCCTGGGAGCTCGAGAGGCCAAAGCCTTCGGTTTGTATCCCACAAATGCGTCCGCCGTCGTTGCCGCCGCGGGGGATGTCTTGGGTCAAAACCCGGCGGAGGCCTTACAGATAACAAACAATGCCACGCTTTCGTTCGACAGCGACTTGCGCCGGCTCCGGATCCTGGGACTCGACGTCGTCCTCCGTTGCCCGGACGGTTTCGAACTGCAATGGCATTGAACGATGTGACGGCACAGGCTTATGCCCATCCGATCCGTACTCGGGACAAAGACAGTTGCCGGCCACTTGGCATAGGCCATTTGTCATTGCAAGGACAAGATAGTTAGAATATCCTATAATCAAATTATTATATTCTAGGACAAGAGAATTATGATTATAGCATTGGGGCCTCAACGGGTGCCGGCACCCGTGTAATGTTGATGGGTATGCCTTGTTGATGATTTTTGTTTTGTTTTTCTTTTGATTTGGCTGCCCAGTCACGGCTTGACATCCATTTTTTCGGGAGGATGCCATTTTTCGGCCAAAAGGCAGTCAATAAGCACAGTGGGTAGGTGGTTGAGGTCGAGGAGATCTCTTACTTTATTAACCTTGCCCTGGAGCTATAACCTCGCTCTGGAAGTAAGGTTAAGGGGTGAGAATACAAAACGGTAAGCAAGTTGGAATTCTCCATTGCTCATGTCTCCCTCCGTCTGAAGGGACGCTGACGGCCGTCTTATTTTCTGTGACGTGATGGCGTCATGAACAGGTATACATTGTAATTACATTGTACCGCGGAATTCCTTCTGCATAGCGGAACACGTGAACTTGTACAAGATGAGGAGGTTGAGGAGTACAAAAGGTCTGCTGAGATATGTCAAGGCCTGTTCAAAATCAAGGGCTTTTGATCGTTTGGCATGTTCCATCGACGGAACATTTGCTTATCTCACGCGTACTTAACATCGCCCGTTTGATTGGGCGTGGCCATGCTCGTCGGGTACCGTACTAGCGCCGGCGGTGCGTCATTGTTTAAGTTCAGCGATTCGGTCTTGCGAATTTCCTGGCCTTTTAAATTTGTAGCGCTCCAGGACTGCACTTGCTTTTGGGCTTTCAGCATGCAGCGGAAATGAGTTTGAAGGCAATAATCATGGCACGAGGAGATCATTTTGGAAACTGTGAAGCTCATGGCACGATGCAAAAGGCTACGCTGAAGCTCACACTATATCTTCTTGGTAGAGTAAAGCATTGCGTTATTGCCCAGTATGAAATATGGGCGCTCAAGCATACATGTACATGGCCAGAGACTAACTTTTATTTTATTTGGCCCTGATCAGCTGAGTTCAAGAACTTCCTGATCAACCTCGAAGCTGAAACTCCAGCTGGCTTTTCATCTGGGAGCAGTTGCATTGATGTACATGTTACAGGGCAACATGTCATAGGGCTTTGTGAGCTATGGACAGGATGCATCCTTGTGGGAGGCCCTTCATATTAGTAGACAGTACTGTCTTAATGAGAATTATCACGTTGAGTACCACTCTCTCGGGCGATACTGATCTTGCTTAGTTAGACCCGAGTCGAGCGACTTTCCCTCTAAGCTGTACATAGTGGCCGGCCGAAAGTCGGCCGGCCATACGGTGTGGGATGTATGCATGCCACAGCCGTACAGCCATACACACGGGCGCGGGCCCGACGCGATCAGATCTCCACACAGAGAGGTAGAGAGAGATACCCATATTTGGGTATATCTATATCGATTATATAAAAACTGTATATATAAATGCTGCGCAGTCGAGCAGGGCATAGGCTCGAGCTCTCCAAGTAGCTATAGCCTCGATCACGCAGCCTTGGTCTTGCGGAAATCAAGAGATATCCCTCGAGTTGCACTCCCTGTCTGAGAGCGTAATCTTAGTGGAAAAATGCTTCGTGGAAGAGCAGTCCCGGTGCCCCCTCTAGAGAGGCCCTTCAAGGTCTCGAAGATGTATCTGGGACCATCAATGAATATTCAAAGGAATCCCAGTGTTAATTCATTGTCTGAAGCAAAGAACTCATTGTCTGAAGCTAAAGCTTGGACATGTGATCTTATGCGATCTTTAGTCACATGCTATCACGTGCATGTACAGGATCACCATGATCCTTTGCAGGCCTTGAGCCGACCGCGTCCTGCAGGCTTCTATCTGGGACCTTCCGAGATGAGTGGCTTGCTTAAGCAAATTTCTCGTACCATAATGCATTTTCCTCTTGCCCTTCTGAGATTTGCTGCGCAATTGCAACAACATGCTGTTCCACATGGGTACCATGGATCACCACAGCATTAGACATTTGTAATGTTCTCAAGTTTCATGTGTTCTTATGTTCTTATTTTGACACTCATGGCCATACCTGTCGACTTTTGAGGACACGCCGTCATCGCTGTCAATGAGGTTTGTACGTTGGCGACCTCCCTAAATATTTGTTTGCTTTTCTGTCAGCATGGCCACATTTCTGCACCTGCACCGAAGAGACAGGTGTCGTAGGGCATAATCCTTTCTCGGTGTTCTAGGTCCACGTGTCTCTAGATCTATTATGTACACACACGTATCAATGCAATGAGACTTTGCTATGAGACGTGCAATGAGACGTTGCTATGCCACCATGGCACAACTACATGATGACGTCGTCAACGTTGGAGTCGTACGTACGTCACACTTTCATTTACGTATCATTTATGTCGGTATCCGTAGTTTTCCGTGGGCCTGTGATCAATATGTGCCCGTTGGGGCTCACACACTGCACCATATGCATGCAAGCCCGTGACATTCCTGAAGCGTAGAACTGTACAGGAATGGGTACATGTACCCCCTAGGGATACCTCCTGTCTTCGTGCTCACACGCAATTACAATGCCTCTTAATGCAATACTTTCATGAATATATATAGAAAAAGCAATCAAGTTCCAAGAAACTTCCCGAAACTCGATGGATCACCAATTTTGTCTTCATGGCCTTCTCTTTAAAGGAGGTTGTCTTTACGGCCTTCTCTTGCAATTGGTTTGGAATCTATCGATGCTCATATAGGTTGCTCTTCACGTTAGCCGTTCATGATTGTCTACCGTACCAATGTACTCACTTGCAGAACGAAAACAGTATGTATACATACTACATATATGCAAAGGTATATATATATATATATATATATATATATATATATATATATATATATATATATATATATATATATATATATATATATTTATATTTTAAAGTATTTTCGGCTTATCGCCCCAAATCTTCTCAAATCGCCCAGTGTATATATATAGCCATATATACACTCTTTGCCCATCTCGAGCTCGCAATCAGAGGCGATATCGATGTAGGCAACGAATTCGAACTTTTTAATAACGTCCCAAGAGATGTTCCAAGGGGCGCATGCATAGAGGAGGGAGATCCCTCCTCAACAGGCAGGAACTCAAGGTCTCCTTCCTCAGAAACCAGTCCTTGGATCTCCCTTCAATGTTCCAATCGAGGTTTCACATGCTTAGCGAAACTATTTACAGCACATTTGTCGTTTAATTAGCCAGCGCTGGCCAGCGGAGTTCCATGGGTTCTTTTGGGGGGGGGGGGGGGTGCATCCCCCACGTGGGGTGTGGGAGAGGGAGAGGTGGAGGCAGAGGGAGGTTGCCGAGGGTCCATCCCGGGAGGCCGCCCAGGGTCCATCACTCGTCAGAGGCCTCTCCCTAGGGGAGGGGGAAGGGGAAGAAATGGGGGGGGGGGGGGAGAGAGAGAGAGAGAGAGAGAGAGAGAGAGAGAGAGAGAGAGAGAGAGAGAGAGAGAGAGAGAGAGAGAGAGAGAGAGAGAGAGAGAGAGAGGGGGAGGGGGGGGGAGACTATATACCGTATGTGTGTGTGTGTGTGTGTGTGTGCGCGCGTGCGTGTGTGCGTGCGTGTATGTGTGTGTGTGTGTGTGTGTGTGTGTGTGTGTGTGTGTGTGTGTGTGTGTGTTTTTTGTGTGTGTGTGTGTGTCTGTGTGTGTGTGTGTGTGTGTGTATGTGTGTGTGTGTGTGTGTGTGTGTGTGTGTGTGTGTGTGTGTGTGTGTGTGTGTTTGTGTATGTGTGTGTGTGTGTGACTGTGTGTCTGTGTGTGTGTGTGTGTGTGTGAGTGTGTGTGTGTGTGTGAGTGTGTGTGTGTGTGTGTGTGTGTGTGTGTGTGTGTGTGTGTGTGTGTGTGTGTGTTCGTGTGTGTGTGTGTGTGTGTGTGTGTGTGTGTGTGTGTGTGTGTGTGTGTGTGCGCCTGTGTCCTGCAGCTAAAAGTGCACTGGCTGCGTATCTTCTCGTTCCATTCATTGGAATTAGGATCCAATGGGTCGTCAATGGGACCGTCCCATACCGGACGGGAATACCGCCGGTAAAACGTGAAAAGAGTTCCAGGGGAGTCACCCGGGGGGACAAATCCGTCCCGGACCGTCCGTTGTTCTGCGAATGGGTGTTTCTGCAACTGTTCGTGCAACGTTACATTTACAAGAGATGCTGTAACGCTACCAAGAAAAGGAAACTAGGAGTGTGATGATACAATAGCAAGGTTCTTCAAACAATTCGCATCGTGCCTGAGTTCTTTGACCTCTCTCAATTGCAACGCCGCAAGTCCTGCAAAGAACGAAATACTTCTGTCGTGGTCAGAGGTGTACAGACACCTGACCTTTTGCACTCTCGACTATCCGAGTCACTTTTGCCGAAGCTTCACCATTGCAAGTTGTGTCAATCTAGCCGTAACGCAGGTGAGGTACGCTTGGCAATTGTGTTATAGACTTGCGAGTTGCTGACGTCAGGTCGACCGCAAGCTTACTAGTATCATATGAGTCACTACAGCAAAACCGCTACTTGTATATGTGGTTATTGTCCCAAAACAAAGTAAAATACCTTCATAAGGTCGATGAGACACCGTTTGCATTTAATTGTATTTGGAGTTGTGGACCATACCAATATCGATAGACTGACAAGTGTCCGACTGGATCGCGATAGACTGACAAGTGTCCAGTTTGCTTGCAAGCGAATAGTGACTTATGCTAGCGCTAGGATAGTATTATCAAAGTGTAAAAATAATTTTTATCAGACAGATCACCAGACTCATACACCCAATCTAAAAACTATATGCAATATGATTGAACAAATTTCCAGGTTTTTCAGGGAACTCTAGAAGTCAGCACTGAGGTTTCACTTGAGGATTCTAGAATCAATAAGACATTCAGTACTCCGGAGAATCCTCGAATACTTCTTGAGCCGTTGTCTTGCGCGCATTGGTCTCGACGGAACTTTATTTCGAATTGGAAATTTCCTTTAAAGGGGAACAGGTTGTTCTTGTATCGTTTTTGTGACTCATTCCAGGGCTGCTCGGTGCTGTGATGGCGGTTGGCCTTCGCTCAGAAGGGTACAGGTGTTTATACCATTGTTCTTCAAGCGACATTCATTTCATCCGTTTGCATACTCAAAACGTCATTCCCAGATCTCTAGAGGGCTCGGCTGATATATCTTTATAAAAAGCACTAATACTGAGTCTACAGTGTGATCGCAGAGAATCCTTCACTAAGAAGTGAAAAGTCATGTGCCACGCAGCCAACGGTGGACATTTGAAAAAAGCGTGCATTTTTAGGGTCTTATCGTCGCCCCGTTGATTGTTTCCTGCAATGAAGACTCCAGACAACTGTGATTCAAAAGCCTGATTCCCAAAACTGCTGACCTGACGGTGATTTTCCCCCTTTGTCTGATCCAATTCAACAAGCGTTTTCTCACCCTTGCACATATAGCTCAATATATGTATTTCAAGTATAATCATCTTATTTTGTGTGTGTGTGTGTGTGTGTGTGTGTGTGTGTGTGTGTGTGTGTGTGTGTCTGTGTGTGTGTGTGTGTGTGTGTGTGTGTAAGAATGGTGCAATTAGAGGGTTTAGGAAGTGAGACGGAGACAGTACATTCAGCTTGCACGGAATCCCTTACAATATGTATCCTTGTTGCGCCGACTAGGGACACGTCCCTTGAGCTACGCTACTACCCGGCACACTTGCCGTACTGCACTTTCCACGAGAACTTATCCAGAAGGACCATGATAACACGGATCCGACCCGAGCACTGAGCCGACTCGAACCCGGTCCTAGTCACTGTTACAGTGTGTGTGTGTGTGTGTGTGTGTGTGTGTGTGTGTGTGTGTGTGTGTGTGTGTGTGTGTGTGTGTGGGTGTGTGTGTGTGTGTGTGTGTGTGTGTGTGTGTGTGTGTGTGTGTGTGTGAGGCGTCTTTGTATAGCGATATCTTGATACTATGCGCTTTTTAAATTTATGCCATACATAGCTATCGCATCTGCAGTTGCATTGGTTATTTTAATCCAACATTCATTGAACATTTGGCAAAACAGCGTAGTCACACTGGGGCAGGTGTGTGTTCAAAAAATTTACATTTGGTTTTAAATCAATGATACAAAGACTTGAGCTTAAGGTTGTCTTGCCTGGGGGTTGACAGTATCAATTGTGATGGCGTTGTGGGTACTGGGTGGAGTCATAGCGCTGCTGGTCATAGCCCTAATAGTGGCAGGTCTCATTATTGGGGGTGGTTTCGTGATATTCGCTGTACTTGTCATCATTGGGATGCTTGCATCGGGAGCTTTTTTCATCATTATTGCAGGACTTGCAATCGCGGGCGTGGCTATTCTTGGAGTCGGGGGAGCAATTTTGACATGGTTGGTAGCAATAGCAATATGTTTAGTTATCGCTCTTACTTGTCTTCTGTATATAGGTTGTCCTCTGGCATCAGCCTTTGGGAAATGGCTTTGGTCTTGGGCCTGTCTTTTTTGGAATTTTTTTAAGGAGGTACTCTACCCCGCCCCTGCCCCGTGGCATATGTATGTACGTATACACCTTCAGTAGTCCCGGCCGCCGCCCCCCCGCGGCGGCACCCGCCGCGCCCCCGGGGTATATATATGTACGTCTATCCCGGTAGTAGTCCCTGTGGCACTGCTGCAACGTTCACCAGGCACCGAATCCATTCGAATTCGCTATGTTGGCTTGGCGCCAGCCGGTACCTCACAGGGCACGTGCACCTTGAGTGTATGCGCAAGGCCTTGCAGGGTACGTACGGATACGTACACATACATTCGATATTCGTGCTTTCTTCGAAGCGGAGAAAACGTGGTACCGCAACGCACACAATATAATGTCTAGCACTGTGTACCTATCAATTATGGCATATATCATGATCATAA
>KV908583.1:5000-7500 GCA_002005505.1 Botryococcus braunii | reverse complement strand
GAGAGAGAGAGAGAGAGAGAGAGAGAGAGAGAGCGAAAGCGAGAGCGAGAGGGGTACATGGAGAGGGAGAGGGAGGATGGTTAACTAATGCAATGAAGGTCCCCCCCTCCCTCTCTCTCTCTCTCTGTCTGTCTCTAGAGAGATCTCTCTCTCCCTCTCTCTCTCTCTCTCTCTCTCTCTCTCTCTCTCTCTCTCTCTCTCTCTCTCTCTCTCTCTCTCTCTCTCTAAAGAGATCTTTATTGCCGTAAAGAACGTGATCATAGGACTACTTAACTAGGCCTATGTTGGAGGGTAAGCTCAAGACGTTTCGGTAGCTACCGTCTTTCCCTTTCTACCCAAAACCACATTACAAAAAAGGTCTCTCAAAGAGTTACGAATTGAAAAACATTGTGTTCGTGAACGTACGAATTGAAAAACATTGAGAAAGCTCTGCTTTAGTGTTGCTGACACGACACTAAGCAAGCGAATGTTAACATCAAGTACGTACATTACATTGATAGAGCTCTGCTTAGTGTTGCTGACACGACACTGGAAGCTGCCAGAAGCACTCGCAATCTATGGACGGCCTTCGCTATCTGTTGGAAGATGTCGCAAATTTGAATGAGCGTTACTCATCGTTAGGGGAGACAAGGAAAACACGTTAACTATACACTGAAGAGTTTATCTTCAGTGTCTATTTGGAAGTTATTATTTATAATATTATACAAGTCTCTGTTAAAATAGAGGGCTCTGTTTAGCATCACGGTTCAGTAAGCTTTCAGGGGTTTCTGGGAGGAAGGAAGGAACCCTGGGGAATGTTCCCGGGCACCCCCAATCCCCGAATCGGTGATAATCGGACTGGACGGTAATGATATCAGTGACACCGTACCATCGAACAGCGAACGGTACCTACAAATTGTAGTACAATTGGTACCTAGCAATTTGGCAGTCTACCAAGAAACAGAATTACGAAAATGCTTGTGTAACTATGAAGATGCTGGAACAGACACGGTCTGAAAGAATATCAGTGGTATTTTTTTGCAGGTGCAATGAAATGTAATTTGTCGGCTTTATGGGCATCTGCCCCGCCAAACCAAACGACATCTTGTTATATTCATTTGTCCAGGCCACGTTGACCGTCACTCGACGGCATTGCCTCGACCATGCCACTAGAATTTGGGCTAAGCTTTTGTATTCTTTCAACTTTACTGGCTGCATCGGTTCTATGTGATCCCCTCGTGGCGGTTGAGGGTGGCGCATGCCGCGCAGAAATGCCCAAATGCGATGCGGCAGGACCTCGAACGCCATGCGGTAAACCTACAAAACCATAAACTTCAAGCCATTAAATTTTGTCTCACAATGAGGTAATGTGTCAAAAGTTGTGGCGACCATGGCTGTTTCAGAAGACACAAAGCACCAGGCGCAACGAAGAACTCGTCATGAAGCCTTATCAGGGTTTTAAACTGCCCTGGGAATCAAATGCGCTGCGGCAAATGGCTCCCACCTTGTAATTCGGAGTTTGAACTGCATGCCTGAGAGCCCTGCACGAACCTGGTGACCATGGTAGTTGGGTCCAACTGGCTTGATCTGGGAACGTGAAGAGCAAATTATGGAACAGTGGTCATGAAGGGGCTGCATGCATTGCTTTATGATATCACGGAGATGTTTCCAATCACTGAGATGTTCACATAGAGATCGCACACTGAGCAGGTCAGGGGTCTGGACTGTTTGCAATAAAGCCAGACCGGACCTTATGTGAGAACTTGGGCTGCTGTTGGTCACCACCTCCTGCCTCACCTGCGACCGTGGCAGCAATGAACTTGCCATCTTGCTTTTACGCCAATGCAGGGTCATCTGCATATGTTTTGAAGGGCTCTCTCAGTTCCAAAGGTACTGGCTTAGATTCCGCGGTGGCCGCCTCTCCTGGTGGGACATCCTGTGTTAAGAAGGCTCATACATGGATACTTCCCCAGGATTTTGATCCCTCTAAGATGTTACATACTGTTACTTTCTTGCACTTTACAAATAAATCGCGTTTGTGGTTGCTGTGTCCTTGCTCATGTGCGTTTGGATCAGAGAAGTGAGGAGGGAGGTGCAGAAAGTGCAAGGGAAATGGGGGTTGGGGTAGACTTAGCAGGAAGATATGGACATGTTGATCATAAGAGGCATGCCTATTTGGTCAAATTGGGTGAAACAAGATATATGTTTTCTGCAGCAGAGCAAGTACAAGGTATGTGATGTTGTACACTGGTCAGAGGGGTGCTCCTGGTCCCAGGGCCCAAGTGATTGTGCCTTTAGTCTCCCATGCCCACCCCACCCCCCACTCTTGATTACTTTTATCCCCATTGCTGTCGCTCTTCTCCAATTTTGTCTGTCTACATAATGCTTTTTCGTCCTTGCTAGACTTCTCATTCACATGCACCCTCTTTGCGTTTGTGTCTTCCTGCAAGTGAGAGAGAGAGAGAGAGAGAGAGAGAGAGAGAGAGAGAGAGAGAGAGAGAGAGAGAGAGAGAGAGAGAGA
>KV908582.1:218460-223460 GCA_002005505.1 Botryococcus braunii | reverse complement strand
ACGAGAAGCTGCGCAGCTGCTCACCTTTCCATTCAGCGTGACGACCACTCGCTTTTCCCCATGAACGCCAGTGATTACAGAAACGCTAGAGTACCTGCATCAACCCTCCTTATCTTACGTATGAACCCTAAGACCGGCATGCATTGTCACTGCTCCCGCTGCAGTGTAAACATGATGTGCAGCTCAGATGCACCACCAATCTTGCTTCCTAGAGCTAGGCTGCAGGTATCTGACACGCCACACATCTGGTGACGTAGCAGACCTCACAAGCATAATGTTAGTGCGCGTGGATAAATACTACTATCGAGGCTGCATGAGGCCCCGCATATCAAAAAAATGCACGACAAAGTGACTGACCAGTTCGACAAAATGTATGCTGATCAGTAAACTGTACCCGCATCCCTGGAATCAGAAGAATCAGTTCAGGGTTATAGAACGAGTGAAGGAAGCCTCACATGTCAATGGCACTCATGATGCCGTCTCCACACTCCTCATTGCATATTGCTTTTATGGATTCGCCATAATGATGGATTGCCTGCATACGCATGACATCTTAGAGCATGTCTCTCCTGGTAGAGCACATGGGTGTTGGCTGCCCTTCACTTCGAGCACCCCTTGATGTGGCGGATGGCTTGATATTGGACAGCCACTCTTGGAGCCCCAGGGAAAACTGATTAGCGTCTCAGCCAAGATCAACAAAGTAAGATGTGAATCAAAATGTCAGGTACTCGCACCGGCATCTTGAAAGATTTTAACAGAGGAAGTTCACTTTTGAAGATGACAAACACAGGAAGCAACATCAGGTGACCACAAAGACACAGCAGAGACGTCCATGTGAGGTCTCACAAGACCCAGGTTGCACGAGAACTCATCAAAAACAAATAATAATAACAACAACAACAATAATAATAATAATAATAATAATAATAATAATAATAATAATAATAATAATAATAATAATAATAATAATAATAATAATAATAATAATAATAATAATAATATAATAATAATAATAATAATAATAATAATAATAACAATAACAATAATAATAACAATAACAATAATAATAACAATAATAATAATAATAATAATAATAATAATAATAATAATAATAATAATAATAATAATAATAATAATAATAATAATAATAATAATAAAAAAAAAACTAAAAAATGCCCCATATCCCAGGATCTGTAACAGATGTCACAATCGCACATACCTCTGTAAACCGATACACAAGTGGCTCCTGAACAATTTGCGGATGGAAGCTCCTGTTTGGACATCGTTTGATCGCATCCACTTGATCCTGTGTTAATGCTGGCACAGCTTGTCGCAGAGAAGCCTCCCTATCTGGCTTCAGTTGAGCCTGTACACCCACTTTCTTTGTCTGCCGAGCAGTTATGGACTGCAAAAGCACAACGATATTGCTCTACAGTCATACATGTTTTGCTCATGCATTTGACCTCTACAGTCATACATGTTTTGCTCATGTTTTTGCCCTCCCCCTTCCTTCTCTCTCTCTCTCTCTCTCTCTCTCTCTCTCTCTCTCTCTCTCTCTCTCTCTCTCTCTCTCTCTCTCTCTCTCTCTCTCTCTCTCTCTCTCTCTCTCTCTCTCTCTCTCTCTCTCTCTCTCTCTCTCTCTCTCTCTCTCTCTCTCTCTCTCTCCCTCTCCCCCCCCCACCCCTCTTCCCTCCCTCCCCCTCCCCATTGTGTTTTTTGACTACACCACTTTTGACACGCCACCTTCATAAAGCAATCGCTCGACTAAATACACACATCTTCACAAAGTCTTGCAAAGATTTACCACAGCTACAGGTTGACTGTCAATCGACTTTCAGAGACTGCTCCCTCCTCAACGGCATTATGTTCTTTCACGGAGAAATACGCATGTGTCTACCCATACTTGAAACACAGAGTCCTCTGCTTGTGAACTCCTATATCATTCCAACAGTCAAGCCTTGATCCTAACTACATAGCTACTCGGCAACTCTCTGCTGAGAGCTGGCACAAAGAAACTGTCAAGGGACTTTGGACCACACGAAACAAGTCAATAGTCTCCTACGACATTCAGCATTTACAGCATATGACCTTTAGGTGGGTATGCAGCAAAAGCTACTCAGTATCTGTGGCTGAAAAGTTTTGATAAACACCGAGTGGAACGCCTCAATGCATTTATTGGTCTCAACTAAGAGCTGAAGCCAACGATTCGCACCTGACCGTAGAACAGCTGAGCTGTGTAGAGATTCGTCAAGCCAGTTTCCTCCGCAATTTGGGAAAATGTCTTTCCTGAAGCCTCTTTTGCAGCAAGAAGGCCGTCGACTAAGGCTTCTTTTCCTGTCAATCACTGAACAACACTGTTAGCAGCCAGTTAGCAAGGCTACCACGCTTATTTTAATGAGAGTAGACACTCTTGAGATGGGTTCAGAAAGTTAACGCACCCAAGGATTGACCTTATGACTCATGATGATCAACAGAGACAGGGACCATGTACAGTACTAGTATGATGAGTTATGACGATCAACAGACAGGCAGCAGGTACAGGACACGAGTGTCCAAAGTCACTCCGCAAGTCCAGAACAACTCTGTTCTTAACTATGTAGGTTATATATCGGCTCCCAAGATGTAATGGGGGGCGGGTGTCGCTACCATAGTAGCAGGCGGTTGGCATACCTGCCCCAAAACGTAAATTCGGGACATTCGTCGTAGAAGCGACCCTCGAGCAACTTGGCAGGAACATCGTGTCCACAAATACCTGTTAATCACACAAGCCCATTTAACTGTGTCCATCGATACACCTACCAAGACCACCGGCACTTGATTACTTATCACCTGGTATCGGGTGCACATCCCAGCGGCGCTAAAACTGTGACAACGCATGCTTACAATTGATTTTAAACGGAGTCTTTCAAACGATTACGCAGTTGCTAAGAACTGCGGAAATTTTCGCTAATCTTTAAATCCAACCGCAGCTTGTCGTCCAGCGGACTCCTGCGGATGTCCCACGGAGACAGTTCGCGATTGCCACGCCTAGATGCAATTCAAGTCAACAAAGCCTTCAATCCTTTCAATTGGGTATAAAATACACACAACTTTGAGGATGTGGGCATGCCTCGGAGCCCTCCTTTGGGATTGTACTGCAGATTCAAATGCGAAATGCACGAGGATTGTACGGCACTGCTAGAAAGCAGGGCATGAGTTAGTCTTTCCTTTCGGCAGGTCTCCGGACATGTACACAGGCATGATTTTACGACCCGCCAATGGTTTATGATATCCGAGGGGCGGTGCGTGTGCAAGGGGAAGTCATAAGATCTTAGAGATCTGGGTGATGGCGAGCTGTCTTCATGAAGTGGTGAGCAAGGCGTGGAAAAACGATCGGACTGGTGTTGCGACAGCAGGTTCGTCAAAACAATGAAATCAGGGAAGGGGAGCAAAAAGGGAAAAGTGCAGAGTGATGAATTGACTCCGTCAGAAGCTTTACAGCTTCGGGATAAGCTTAAATCGGGGAAAAAAACCAAGCCTGTTGAGTTGTTACGAGCGATAGGCGCCGCTCGACCATGTTCAGAAAGCATTTACGACAAGAACTGCAAAGGGAAGAAAGATAATCCCAACTGCTTCTGCGGCCTTATACCAGGACCAGGATCTGTCCGGAAAAAGGGCCTCTGGCAGAAAGATCCCGAGGCTCTGAAGCAGCTTGGAGATGACCCAGCAGAAGAGAAACGTGAAGTATGTACCACGTTTTACCCTATGTTGTTTCCTTCATGTATAATGCCATTCCAGAAGGAATGCATTTTCAAAGACACAATCTCAGCAGCTTTGTGTGGCAGCAGCAGCACGCTTTTCTTACATTTTGGGAGCTGTTGACAAGCAATTTGTGGTGGGGCATAGAATCCAAGCGTTCCTGTGGGTTTGGACAATCTTGGCAATACTTGTTACGTCAATAGCGCTCTACAATGCCTGTACATGACACCACCCTTCCGACAAGGCTTGTTCACAGTGGAAGATCCCATTGCTGAGGGGCCTGTCGTGAGTGACATCAGGTAAGCTTTTTCACCCTGCATATAATAGGAGTTGTGCTGTAAATCCAATGGTATTGGTGTGCTCTGAGTTTGGCAGACATAATGTAGATGTGTACAGGAAATTGGTTCCTTGCTTGCCTGATCGGCTGTGGCACAAAGAAGTCCATAACTGTGGCTTTTGCCAAAGTACTTATCGGCTAGGCATCACAGATTTGACAAACAAATGTTCTGAAAGTGGAGCGCATGTCCCACCGCCTTGCGCAAATCTTCTAGACGGTCAATGTTGCTCATAATCATTGGAGTTTGCACTCCGCTTCCATCGACAATGGATACTCCGAGTGACCCTGCTATCCTGTGCTGATTTGTAGGCGGCTCTTTGCGGAGCTACAAGAGGGGTCGAGAGCTAGTGCGAATCCCACAGCATTTGTGCAAGCGTTGAAGCTTGATCATGCCACTCAACAGGTTTGTCAAACTTGCACACAGCTCAAGTTTTCTTTGACACTTGCACAGCAAGTTGCATGAGATGCCCATGGTTTCCGTTGGTATAAAATGAGAATGTTCAATAGGAGGAAAGAAAAGGCCTCATCTTTGTGCTATCATGGCACTGCTATGTCACCTGTGCACAGCAATGCTATGATCCTTGGGTTGCACCTATGTTTTTGACACAGCATTCCAAGTAACTTTCTACTGCCAGTAAATATGGTTCTGTGTGATGCTGTTGCCAATAACATTGCACAGCAGCCATGTTTCTTGAAGTGTTAAGGGAGTGCACATATTATGGTTTGGGTTGCTATGGGCTGGGGCTGACATATCTGGGCTTCTGAGGGCAGACTTTCCCAAGAGTGGTGTGTCTAAATGCAGGGTAGGGTGGACTAGATTGATTTGGGGGACTACAAGCTGCTCTGCACATAATAAAATAGCATTGAAATTGCGTCAGCTTTTTGTACATTGCCTAGAGGTTGTACAATGCGAGGCTCCCAGTTC
>KV908582.1:208460-210960 GCA_002005505.1 Botryococcus braunii | reverse complement strand
GACAAGCTACAGGCATGTCACCTCAAACCATCTTCTCATGCATGTAAAAGATTCATGCTCAGATGTTAAGCTGCCTTTCTCAAACACCTGCAAAAGCCGTCAGCTTCAAAGCGCTGAGCCTGGAGGGTTCCAGAAATGTATTTGCGCCGCTTGCTTTTCTTGGCAGTTGCTTGGTTACTATGTGTCTTGAGTGTCAATTTTACTGCATTACTCCATCCGTTGTCAAAGATGTTGACTTGGCTGGAATGAAGTGTGGCTTTTCCCCCTTTTGCTGAAATGCTCGATATGGGTTTTCCTTAGGCTCTCCCAGAAGGAGGGCTGTTGTCAAATCAAGGCAAGCCTTGGTGCAGGGCTTAGCAGATGCGGAACAGTTATCACAGCAACGAGAGAGCATCTTGCGAATTGTGGATGACTTGGATGACAATCGAACCCCAGCTCCAGGAGACTTCTTCGTTTCAAAGACTTGGCTTACGTAATTGCCCTTTCCTTTGGCCTGGCCTTTGGCTCTCCATTATTTTAGGATATTTGCCAGGCATGCATTGTCTCCAGCAGGGGCCTGATAATCTTGTTAAACTCCTGCTGTTCTTTTGTAAAGGGCACGTCCTGTGTTCTGGTACATCCCAGTCCCCAAGTTTCATAACATGCCTGTAGATCTCTTGCCTTTTTTGTGTAGAAATGTAGAATCTACTCTCAAAGTGGAAACCACCTGACAGACATTGGAAGCATGACTGAACATGCCTTCAGATGATGCTGTCTGTGCTTATGTGCACATTGACAGACAGTCTCATCCTCAGCATTTGGAGCTGAAGCTTCTGGTCTTGCCCATCACAGTTGCACTGTTACACAGATCACCCCGTTCAAATTCCTGCACAGTGATAGGCATGTGCTGTAACCGTCTCATACAGACAAGTATAAGAGGGCATAGCACATGTGCAACTGTCACCATTGCAATTGCTTTTTAAAGAGGGGGTCAAGCCAACCAGGATTTGCAAGTACATGTAAGCCTCTCCCAAGATGGGCCCTGTGAGCAGTGTTTGCTGCAGGAGGTGTCAACTAGATGACAGAAAGATTCTCGTGGAAGAAAAGTCCATCGCGGAGTAGGGGGGTACCACGAAGTTTTCATGTCTGTCATGTGGGAATAGAGTACTTGGATTAGCTGCTTGACACCCTCGGCATGCAGGGCATGGAAGAGGAAGCAAGGGAAAAATATGGGGACAGCTTCCCCCACAGAAGGAATCACATGTCCCCATGGTGGACGGCTCCCAGAACGAAGCGGCCTTAAAGCAAAGCGAGTGGCTGTCCCTGGATCGGTTTGGGAGTACTTCGTGATCATGTGGGACCGAGAACGCTCCTTGGTTGCTGCATCTGGCACAGAGAGTTTACCAATGGCAACAGATAACACATCCATTGATGTAGCATCTAATGGCGTGATAGTTATCCCTGATGGGTGAGAACCTCACGCTCACATACCTTCAGAGGTTGTACTCTTCTAATCACCTAAACCTAGGATTTCTAGCAGTTCCTACCTTCATTGCATACTTGGTTTGCCTGGCCTAGTCCTGCATGTTCTGCTCTTCTACTGACACGATTTTTCTTTGTACCTGGTACCAGAGCTTATGTACACGCTGTTTGGTTTCATGATGGCTTCAGCTGAAAAGACATCAGCGCACTGTATTTTTCGGTCTATGTGTTCGTGGTGCCAGGGTGGTGGCTATACATGTATGCGTTTGACACATCTATTGTACTGCTGACTTGACTGCGTCTTCCCCGCCTCACACGTGCACCCAGGCAGTGGGCACCTGCACACACAGGGCCAGGCCATGGCTGTGTGGCACAGCCACCGTCCGTGTTTTTCTGAAAGACAAAGATGGCTCAACCATGGACGCAGTGTGTGTGATGGAAAGCTTCATCAATTCCCCAGGCTGTAAGATAGCGTACTGGTTCATGTACTTGGTTGCCACAAGGTGCCAACTTCGTGTAATCAATGCGTTGCAGCTTAAACAGGTCATGGAGCCAACATTCTTCTGTTGTGGGTCCAGGGACATTGCAAATGGGTCTCCAAATGGGGCCGAAGATGTCCAGGAAATCCCCGAAGCTGATGCGGGTATGTGTCTCTATCTGCCTTCGTAGTTTGCCCCAACCACCTTGCTTTGTGGGTTCAGTCCTGTTACACTGTCAGGTTCAGTCTTCAATTAGAAATTAACGGTGTTGTCCTGCAATTTACATGGGTTCCACTTCCCACCCGTCCCCCAACTCACCCCCCCCCCTCTCTCTCTCTCTCTCTCTCTCTCTCTCTCTCTCTCTCTCTCTCTCTCTCTCTCTCTCTCTCTCTCTCTCTCTCTCCTCTCCCTCTCCCTCTCCCTCTCCCTCTCCTCTCTCCTCTCTCTCTGTGCGGTCTCTCTCTCCTCTCTCTCTCTCTCTCTCTCTCTCTCTCTCTCTCTCTCTCTCTCTCTCTCTCTCTCTCTCTCTCTCTCTCTCTCTCTCTCGTTGTGTGTGTGTG
>KV908582.1:192395-201301 GCA_002005505.1 Botryococcus braunii | reverse complement strand
CTCCTCTCTCTCTCTCTCTCTCTCTCTCCTCTCTCTCTCTCTCTCCTCTCTCTCTCTCTCTCTTCTCTCTCTCTCCTCTCTCTCTCTTCTCTCTCTCTCTCTCTCTCTCTCTCTCTCTCTCCCTCCTCCCCCCCCCCCACCCCCCCCCCCCCCCCCCCCCCCCCCCCAACACACACACGCACCCCGCACACCTCATGCTGGTATCAAAGACTTTTACATCCTTGAAATCAGTGACATCCCTATTCCTCCTTTGTGACATGACGCGTTTGTCATCAAGCTGTCAAGAAGCTGCACAGACAAAGCCTTTGATATTCGCGAGTATCTCCAAGAGATGCCACCCTCTGCAGCAAGGACCATAGTACGCCTTTCGGCATCAAAGATCCTGAGATCTGAGACGGCGTATGCACACTGCAGCAAAATGTTCTGGAAAGACTTCCAATGCATCTAATCAAAGTTGGTATTCATCTGCCCACTTTTTCAGCCTGTTTCAAACCCCGCTGGTTCGTCCTGGAAGGTACTCCTGCCAGTCTTCCTCCTTCAATGCACAACCTGCAGCGCTGCAGCTAGCTGCAGTCTCGAATTAGATCTTACGGACAATAAGGAGCGCTCATGAGCACCCCCAGTTAAGAATATCGGGATCCGTGGTCTCTAACGAAAGTCGACATCCGTGCTCAATTGAATATTGATCAATATGCACCCCTAGAATCGAGATCCGTGCTACAATACATTGGGGTCCCCAACAAACATAGAAGCTTGGAAGATTATAAGAAAAGTGAAATATATCAAAGATGTGAACCCTGTCCTGCAAATATTACGTTCTAAACAGCGTGACCGCGGGTGGAGGGCCAAATGCTTTTTAGGGTATGGCATTGCATGACTATCACAAGGCAGTATACGGTGACCAGATTGAGAGGGGGGAAAGGGGGGGGGAGCGAGAAGAGAGAGAGATAAGACACGAAGAGAGCGAGGAGGAGAGAGGAGGAGAGAGAGAGGAGAGAGGGGAGAGAGAGAGAGAGAGAGGGAGAGAGGAGGAGAGGAGAGAGAGAGGGGGAGAGAGAGAGAGGGGGGGGGGGGAAGGGGGCAAGATAGAGGAGGGGGGAGAGAGGGAAGGAGGGAGGAAATCCACTGATAGAAGGGTAGTTGGAATGAAAAATAAATACAGGCTTCGGCCGAAAATTGTGATATTTGGTATGTACGGAGCAAAAATCTGTAAAATGTTGCAAAGTTCTTTAGGTTGTCGTTGCTCGTACACATGGAAAGGAGCGGTGGAGATAAGAAGATCATCTTCAGGACAAAAGCAGCAAACAAACAACAGGCCACTGAATGAAAAACAAGACGGCGAAAAAGAACCAGAAGAACTCCCCCGCCCCCCCTCAAAAAAAAGGACTCGAGGTGAACCAACGTGGAGAATAGCCTAGAAACCGAGACCCAAGTAATAACGAAGAAACCAGAACCAAGACCAGAGAAAGCAAGAGACCCACGAGAAGACAGTAGAAACAAAAAGAAGGGCCATTTCGTCTGTTAATGTTAAGGGGAAAAAAAAAAAAAAAAAAAAAAAAAAAAAAAAAAAAAAAAAAAAGCGGTGCCACCCCCCCCCCCCCCCGGGGGCCCCCTTCCCGGTGGGGGCCCTGGGGGCCCAAGTAGGTCGGGCAATTGCGCACCGGAGCTCAGACTATGGGGGGCTACTGAGCACTACTTATTCTCTTTTTAGGAGTAACGTAAGACTGCGGATTTCTTATAAAAGATGGAAGAATGGCAAGATCGCTCCAACCTTTGCGGTACCGGTGTCTGGAGTCCCTATCCCCTTCGGTACCGGTGTCTGGGTCTTGCAACCCACGCTCGCCGGCATGGTACCCTACGCCACTTGTTTCTAAACGGGGACGTCGAGGCTCATGGCGCATTTTTACGGGGAACAACCCCTTCCAGAAGTGCATTGGTGCACTAGTTTAAAGTACAGAAGAACTTCTGGGTCCTTTTTAAAACCGCTTTGCTTTGATCTATCAGTCCCTTTGTGATCACGCTGTCGTCGTCAGCAGCTTGTGGTTTTTAGTCACTCACATTCCCGTGAGTGACTAAATAAGACATTTGAATTCTTTGGTAAGATTCCGGTTTGCCTGATCCAGCGCTTTCTGAGGACCCCAATGAAAGCGGGCAAGGGTTAAGGTTACTGGAGGGACCCTGACCTTACGGAACGGGTTGCTTGTTTCACGGGCTCAGGATTTGTCTGGCCGAAACCTGGAAAATTAAATCTTAAGATTTTGAAATTGTGTGGAGATCCATTTCAAAGATTTGCCTGTTGGCTTCCACTTACTAGAGGCGGCATATCCATAAGGGAGGTCCTACTTGCTTCTTTCTGCACAAGGCCGGCTGCTTCAGATTGACGGCGTTGATCTTGCTGGGAGCACTTGTTATATAGACATCTACCGTAAGCGTGACAGGCAGACTCCTTTTGCAGAGCATTGCCCTTGTCGCATGTAGGCCTTCCACATCAAAACGCGGGCTGCCAGCGCGATAATATTGGCAGAGGCTGGGGTTACAAACCTGATCACTTATGTTCTCACGTTAAGAAAACCATACAAATGTCTAACCCTCCATGGGGGGCCCTTGGTCAGCTTGGCACTGCCATTGGCAGTGTTTGCTTTGCAAAATCTTTCGTTTGTAAACAAGGTTAATATGATGGAGCAGGGAAAAGAGAAGGCATTGAAATGGGCAGTTCAAGGAAACTTGTTCTGCCCTGGTGCTGACACAACTCTAGCTCGTGTGCGCTTCCATTGGGAGAATGGCGAGCAGCGCTGCTAGCGGACCGCCCCTTGCCGACCTCATAACCTTTGGAGTAGTCGATGAGACAGGTTTGCAACACTCCCGTCCTGGCGATGCCTACATCTTTTCATCCTTACATGCTCATTTGACACATTGTGAAGCTTCAGAGTGCACACGTGCCGATGTGCATGCACATGTTGAGATGCATGTGCAGGTACAGGGCACGTATGGCACCCCCCCCCCCACCACACACACACACACACACACACACACATATCCACAACACACACACACACACACACACACACACACACACACACACACACACACAGAGGGGGGGGGGGGCAGATAGGTAAGGGTAGGAAAGACGTGTCCCGCTTGCCTTCTGCCTCCGTTCTGCCCCCTCCCCCCCGGGGGGGGGGGGGGGTTTTGCGATGCGCACTTGCTTTTGATGTATCGTTGATTTATGCTCATGAATTGCTGTGCACTTGGGCTGCATGCTGTTGAGCTCTGGAAAGGCCCCGCAAGTGTATGGCGGGGGCTGCAGCTCTGGAGAGGGCCGGCGGTTCTGTACTGCCCGACGGGAAAGGAATTGAGATCGAAGGTTGGACCATCCAGAGCCGCAAGAGCTGTATCAGTGGTAGATCCCGCCCTCTGCTTCTCCCATTGTAATGAGAGCATCTGGCCACCTTGTTGGCAGGGAGGGATGGAAAGGTCAGGAGCCAGGAAGTGGGGGAGAGGGCGCATGAGGGTGTCCATGTGCCTGCGTCTCTGCCCCTCCCCTTTTCTCTCTCTCTCTCTCTCTCTCTCTCTCTCTCTCTCTCTCTCTCTCTCTCTCTCTCTCTCTCTCTCTCTCTCTCTCTCTCTCTCTCTCTCTCTCCCCCTCCCTCCCTCTCCCTCTCTCTCTCCCTCTCCCTCCCCCCCCCCTCTCTCTCCTCTCCTCTCTCTCTCTCTCCCCCCCCCCCTCCCCCTCCTCTCTCTCTCTCTCTCTCTCTCTCTCTCTCTCTCTCTCTCTCTCTCTCTCTCTCTCTCTCTCTCTCTCTCTCTCTCTCTCTCTCTCTCTCTCTCTCTCTCTCTCCCTCTCCCCCCCCCCTGCGCGCGCGCGCCTGCGCATGTGCGTGCGTGCGTGTGCGTGTGTCTATCTAAAACAGAGTTTCGCACTGACATGCCACCTTCCAGAGAAACTGGCCGCGGATGTTGTGGAGGAACCCAGAGCGGATTTCACGGAGCCTACCGGTTGGTTGGCGGCGCTCTACGGGTTTCAAACCGCAGTTCGGCTTAACTTCGCCTAACCGTACCACCAGGACTCGTTTGAATATGGAAAACCTCTCACCCAAAACCTCTCAACCAAAACTTCTCACCTGCTGTGTTAACAGTCCCCAAGGCATGTGTGACATCTGCGCTCACCCTCTCAGTGAAGCCCCGAGTGAGAGCGGGCATTTACTAACGCACAAGCACGCGGAGCTTGAGGAGCAGACAGGAACGCCGGCGATGACGTGGGTATGGGGGGGGGGGGTGGTTCTGCAGGGGAGAGCGCGGTGGTTGAGATCAAGAAGGAGATCGGAGATGTGGTGGCGCTCCCGGAGCAGCTCTTTGGGGAGAATGTACTGCGGCTGCGGCATGAGGCATCCGGTACGGAGGTGTCCTTCACGGCAGCTGACGCTCTGAAGCAGTGGAAGGCGGAGGGGAGGCCGGCGGTACGCATCCTGGCCGCTCCCTCCTGGATCGCCTCCCGCCAGCGGGAGCTTGAGGAGCAGGACACCCCCATACTCGACTACGATTGGTCAGCTCCCCTGACTGGCCTCCTCCCTGGAACCCTATGCCGCTCCCCCCCCCCCCGGGCGGGAACCTTAGCTCCCCCTCCCCCTGGAACCCTAGCTTCCCATCCCCTCGCGACCTCACTCCCCCTCCCCCAGCAGCCCTGGCCCCCTTTCCCCCGGCGGTCCCAGCTCCCCAACCCTGGCCCCCCCTCCCCTGCACGCCTGTGGGTGTGTGTGTGTGTGTGTGTGTGTGTGTGTGTGTGTGTGTGTGTATGTGTGGGTGTGTGTGTGTGTGGGTGTGTGTGTGTGTGCATGCGTGTGTGTGTGTGTGTGTGCGTGTGTGTGTGTGTGCGTGTGTGTGTGTGTGTGTGTGTGTGTGTGTGTGTGTGTGTGTGTGTGTGTGCATGTGCATGCGTGTGTGCGTGTGTGCTGGCGGGGGCGTGAGTTTGTACAGGCGGGCGTAGAGGTGCAGGTGGCATGTGTGCATGACCAGTGGTTAGGAATGGAGAGGGAGGCAGGAAGGAGGAGAAGAAGGTGAGGGTCCCTGTCCTGGCGGCAGGGAGGGCCTCCATGAGAAGCCACGGGAGGAGGGCCGCTCTTCAGCTCTGGTGCTGCTGTGGGTGCAACACTAGTGCAACAAGTTGTGCGCATGTGCGGGTGGAATACCTTGAGGCTCAAACAATGGCTTGCTGTGAGCTTGTGTGAGTGGAACACTGGAAGCTCAGACAAGGTTTGTTGTGAGCTCGTGCGAGTGGAATATTCCACTGGCATGGAATGTTTGCAGATCAAACAGAGGCTTGCTGTGAGCTTGTGCGAGAGGAATGCTTGAAGCTCACACTATGGCCTGCTGTGAGCTTGTGCGGGTGCGCTTGGAGCTCATAGGAGGCATGTCCAGGCTTGGTGAGGAGCACGTCACACTACGAAACAATAGAGAGCTCTTTTTGCAGGAAATGAGAACATCAAAGTGCTTCACACCTCACATGTCTCATTACCTTTGTGGCCAGGAAGGGGCAAGCCAATGGGCAGGGAAGCCCAGCTCTGGCCTGCTTGATTGGGCTTGAGGATTGCGCAGGACGTTTTCTACGTCGTACGCAGGGACACTTCACCAGGATTTTGCTCCCCCGGACACCCAAGGTACTTAATTTGCCCCCCCCCCCCCCGTCTCTCTCTGTGTGTGTGTGGTGTGTGTGTGTGTGTGTGTGTGTGTGTGTGTGTGTGTGTGTGTGTGTGTGTGTGTGTGTGGTGTGTGTGTGTGTGTGTGGGTGGGTGGGGGGGGGGTGTCCTCGCGCACGCGTGCGCATGGGGGATCATGTTGAAGGACTGTTCAGATTTGAAGTTTTGAGCTGAGACCAGTCTTTTTTTTTGGGGGGGGGGGGGGGTCCCTGATTCCCCGGTAACCTGCCGCAGGAGAGGGCTGCATCTCAGCATGGATGTTGCATTTTGATGATTAAGATGCAGCTTTTTGATGTTTAAGATGTTGCATTTTGATGATTACGATGTGGCGTGTTGATGATTAAGATGTGGCATGTTGATGATTGAGATGTGGCATGTTGATGATTGAGATGTGGCATTTGGATGAATAAGATGTGGCATTTTGATGTTTGAGATTCGGCATTTTGATGTTTGAGATATGGCAATTTGATGATTGAGATGTGGCATGTGGATGATTGAGATGTGGCATTTTGATGATTAAGATGTGGCATTTTGATGTTTGAGATGTCGGCATTGATGTGGCGCAGGAGGGCTGGAGGGCGCGGGCGGGTGGCAGGAGTCGCCAGCTCCCCTCAACCGGGCACCGCTGCTGGCACGGGACCCCATCCTGTACTTCGACGAGGTGCCCCTGTACGCCTCCGAGCTCGATGACAACGGCATCTCCGACCTCTCCGTCAAGGTCCCTCCCCCCATCCTCTCCCCTACCACCTACCCCTCCCCGCGAAGAAGAAAAAGCAGACACGCCGGCGCGCACGCACGCGCGCGCGCACACACCCACACACACACACACACACACACACACACACACACACACACACACACACACACACACACACACACACACACACACACACACACACGCACGCACGCACGCACGCACGCGCATGCGAATGCGCATGCGCACAGGACACAAGACAAGATGTTGTACCACTCCGGATACCGTAATCCCATCGGCTCGTATTTTCACTGCCACAAGTACAAGTACAGCAACTCGTGTGGGTGGTATGAAAACATGTGCCCGCGTGCGCACCTGTATGTGCATGTCTGCGCCCGCGTACGTGAGTCCGTGTCTGCGCGCGCGCGCGCACATGTGTGTGTGTGTGGGCGTGTGTGTGTGTGTGTGTGTGTGTGTGTGTGTGTGTGATTGTGTGTGCGTGTGCGTGTGTCTGCCTACATGCCTCACAACTGTATGTACGTGTGTATTTGTGTGTGTATGTGTGTGTGTGTCCCCCTACACACCTGTGTGTGTGTCTGTGTGTGTGTGTCCCCCTGTATGTACGTGCGTATTTGTGTGTGTCTGTGTGTGTGTCCGCCTACACACCTCACAACTGTATGTGCGTGTCCGCTGTGGCTTCATATGTGCGGGGGCGCGCGCGCGCGCGTGTGTGTGTGTGTGTGTGTGTGTGTGTGTGTGTGTGTGTGTGTGTGTGTGTGCGTGCGCGCGTGTGTGTGTGTGTGTGTGTGTGTGTGTGTGTGTCCGCCTACATGCCTCACAACTGTATGTACGTGTGTATTTGTGTGTGTCTGTGTGTGTGTGTCCCCCTACACACCTCACAACTGTATGTGCGTGTGCGCTGTGGCTTTATATGTGCGCGCGCATGTGTGTGTGTGTGTGTGTGTGTGTGTGTGTGTGTGTCCGCCTACATGCCTCACAACTGGATGTACGTTTGTATTTGTGTGTGTCTGTGTGTGTGTGTCCGCCTAGTACGCGCGCGTGTGTGTGTGTAGTGGTGTTGTGTGTGTGTGTGTATGTGTGTGTGTGTGTGTGTGTGTGTGTGTGTGTGTGTGTGGGTGGGTGGGTGTGGGGTGTGTGTGTGTGTCTGTGTGTGTGTGTGTGTGTGTGTGTGTGTGTGTGTGTGTGTCGTGGCTTGTTCCTGAGCACAGGAGGGGCCGGGGGGGGGGGGGGGCACAGGTGAGGGTGATGCCGGGGTGCTGGTTTGTGCTGCTGCGCTTCTGGCTGCGGGTGGACGGCGTCATGCTGCGCCTGGCGGAGACGCGCTGGCTTTGCGAGTTCCCTCCCCCTGGAGACCCCCTCACCCTGGTCCGGGAAATTCGAATTTCGGAGGGTACTTTGAGTGAGCTGAAAGCCCATGGCGCCCCCATCAAGAAGGTACCCCCTCAAACCTCCCTTCGCTTCCTGCTGCAGGACGCCGATTCTCCCGATTCTCCCGATTCTTACGTATGGTCAGGTTTTGGAACAATATAGCGGCCATGAGACCTGATTCATTACACTACAAGGTCCTCATGCATGACATTAGGTTGGCAATAGTAGAAGGCCGAGAAACGTTTTCGGGTACCCTTATGCAACAACTTAGGAAACTAGGATACTATATAGCTGACCATGTGCGGTTTGATAGAGCCTTGCAGATTGACATTTCACAGGTAAAGGATCTGTTAGACCGTAAAAGTGACATGATATGGGATGACCTAGACATCTCCCCTCGCACTTGTGCATCCCCAAGAGCCTTATTCTGCAGATACCAAAGGTGGTTCGCACGTCCGCCTCATGTGCCACGGCGTAAGAGTGCGCTCAAACTCCACCTTCCTAATGGTACATTGCGGACCTTTATGCGATTTAGATTAGGGTGTCATGACCTTCCTATTGATAAAGGTAGACAACAAGGCATCCCTCGAGACCAGAGGATTTGCACGAGGTGCTCCTTAGAGCTCGTTGGTGATGAACATCATCTGTTGTTCACTTGTCCGGCTGTACAACATGTACGGCACCAATTTATGCATCTCTTTCAACAAAGGAGTCGATCTGTACAGACGTTTATGTGGCAAGAAGACCTTGAAGAGGTTGCCAAATTTGTGACTAGAGCACTGGAGAGCTACCTCACTCTCCCAGGTGCTGTGCGACCTTAGTTGGCTAGATATGGGTCATTCATTGTACTGCCGTCCTCTTCAGCCCTAGTGGTCTTTGGATGTAATCTTTCCTTCCTTTCCGTGTGCTGGGGTCCTGCTCGTACACATTCACACGTGCTTACACCTACTCCCCCCACGGCCCTCTTCCCCCCCTCTCTCCCCTGTCCCTTCCCCTCTCTCTCTCCTGTCTCTCTCTCTCTCGTGTGTGTGTGTGTGTGTGTGTGTGTGTGTGTGTTGTGTGTTGTTGTGCGCGCGGGTGTGTCGCTCCCGCCCCCCCCTCTCTCTCTCTCTCTCTTCTCTCTCCTCTCT
>KV908582.1:169895-187395 GCA_002005505.1 Botryococcus braunii | reverse complement strand
ACCAACGAGTTCCAAAAGGTGGCCATACGCTTCAGCCAGTGATGAGCGAGGGGTTGAAGCCCCAACTCAGCTAACAAAATCGGAGTGGCCACCGAGGGGCGCACCCCTAACAACATCTTCAACATGACCAAGTAACTAGACTCTAAGAGCTGAACAGAAGGGGCCGCAGCCGGTGAACGAAAAGAACGCCATCCCCAAATCTCACATGCATACGACGCCGTGGGCACAACACACATGAGAATCAACTTAAGAAGAAGACCTATAGAGGCCGCGCACTGCAGGTTACCATACTTACGCATAAGGGAGCTCCACGTGGCCCACATTTTACCATTCAGCAGGCCAAAGGTGCCCCCCACACCCCCAACCGAGGATAAAATAACACCCAAGTATTTCTTAGTATATACGACGGGAAGCATGACCCCGTCACAAACCCACTGAAAGGAAGGGGGCGACTCGGGCGACGATGGAAAGACCATGACATCGGTCTTAATGGGATTAATACGCATATACGAAAAGCCACACCAATGAACAACGGCGTCAATGAGTTGTTGCAAGCCCTCTGCCGTTTCAGCAAGAAGTATCAAATCATCAGCGTACATTTGAGCCGGGACATGAGTCCCATCTCGAGTTTGGGGACCAACCCCAGGACAAGTAGCCCGAATCTGCCTAAGGAGCCCATCAGCATAAACCGTGAATAACGTGGGACTAATCGGAGACCCCTGGGTAACCCCAGCACCCGAAGCGTGGAAAGATCCAGCCATGCCCCCAGCAACAACCGTAAACCGAACACCATCATACGTGGACCGTACCGCGCGGATAAAACCTTCAGCCACCCCGAGGCGCCTGAGGGCCTCCCATAAGTAATGCCGAGGAACACGATCATATGCTTTAGATAGATCTAAGAAACAGCAATACAACGGGGCAGTGGGCGTAGCTAAGTCAACAAAATGCTGTAGAGTAAACAACGCATGTAACGTCGAGAACCCAGGGCGGAAACCACATTGCTCAGGACAGCGAAAGCGATTTTCTTCTAAATACCGCACGAGTCGGGTGTTCAACAATGAGGCATAGAGGCGAACTAAGGGGTCTTGCACAGCAATGGGGCGATAATTCGTGGTATCAAGCACAGACCGGGAGGAGTCTTTCAGGACCGGGGTGACTGTGAGGATGTCATGGTCAGGGGGCAGACACCCCGCGCCTAACATAGCATTCAAAATTGCAGTGAGGGATGGGGCCAATAAGTGAGGGGGAGCCACCACCTCCGGGGTCCTACACTGTTGCGCAAACCGAAGGAACTCAGAGGGGAACCCACCAAGCCCTGCTGCTCTACCGGGTTTCAATGCCGACAAAGCAACTTCCACCTCTACGGGAGTGAAAGGCCTGTGAAGATCACTAAGGACCTGCACAACCTGGTGTGGAAAAGCCACCTCTGAGAGGGGTGCATGATCCACCACCGAAGAGCCCTGGAGGCCTGCGGCAAAGGATTCCCATGCAGAGGGATGACACAGAGGACCTGGGAGCGGGGGTGGGGAGCCATTGAGCAGGCGCCAAAACCGGCGGGGCTCCGTATGGAACATTGCAATAACGTCTTGAAGCTGAGTCAGGAGCCAAGACCTCTTTTGAGATCTCACGAAGGAATGGTACCGGCGTTCCAAGAGAACCACTGGGGGAGCCCGCCATCCTAGCTGCCTACCCAACCTCTTCCACTCCCGTTTTAACGCAAAACACTGGTGAGTGAAGAAAGGCTTCCACGGCGGCCGAGAAGGGGGACTTTCCCGCCGCGACACCTTCATATGCGCATGTGTAGCTGACCGAGAAATGACAGCCATAAGAAGAGAAGATGCCCCAGGGAGATCACCCGATTGAGCAAGTTCTGCGCATGTACGTAGTGAGGGCTCCTCCCCTTCTAAGGCATGCACATAGGCACGACGGTGGGTCCCTTTCCACGTGACACGAGAGACCTTATGGAGTGGGAGAGGAGTCGATGAACAATGCAAGACTGGAATCCGAAGAAGAACATGGAGAGAATAATGATCAGAACCTCGTAAGTCAGCTTGCACCCGAATACTCGTGACATGAGGAAGAAGGGGCGCTGAGACTAAGACATGATCAGGACGGGTGCCTCCCCGAGGAGTGGGAAAAGAAGGGGGCTCATGGAGATCCCCATCGACCCGCCCCGTGCAGAGAACCAACCCTGTTGTCGCAGACAAATCCACTAAACGACGGCCATGTGGATTTTGGCCAACCGGCACTGGGACAACTGAAGAAGACGACGTGGATGCAAAAGAAACTCGAGCATTGAAATCACCCGCCAACACCACTGAACCATCGAGCAAAGCCTCCTGAATGCGACCCTCAAGCTCAGCCATCCGATGAGGCATGGGAACCTCTTGGAGACGGGGAGAGCCCTCGGGGGGAACATACACCCCTCCCACATACAGAGGTGGGGAATGGGCACCCATGAAAGTCACTTTAACCCACAATGAAGAAGATGTGGAACCCCACAATTGCGCACTATACCCACTATGATCCCGCACAGCAATCAGCATACCAAGACCCCTCTTGTGGGGGAGGGGAAGTGGAGAAAAGGAAGGAGAAGATAAGGATAGAAACACCCGATAACCCCTAAACAGAGCTGGGTCATACGCATGGGAGAGTGTTTCCTGCAGAAGAATCACATCATGTTCCCGAAAATAAGAAAAATAATCATGGAGAGCAACCTTCGAGTCGGTTAGGCCATTCACGTTCCACACTAAAATGGATAGCCCAATGTGGCCCTGACACCCCTATGCATGATCACCGGGAGGAGTAGGGCCGGACGCCGAGGTGGGCCCCGGAGAAGCCACCCCCTCACCAAGGCCACCAAGGGGGGGTGAGGACCCTGAAATGCCTCCAGCCGGACCCAAAACAACCCCCCCACCCAATCTAGAGTGGGAGAGAGGAACAAGGGTAGGTGCCCCACCCTCCTTGACCTTGAAGAGGCGGTCACCCCTCCAGAAGACGCGCCACCCAGCATTCCTCAAAGCTATGGCTTCAGCAGTGCGCTCCTTGCGTGTTGCACGCTGGGCGGGGGTTAAATCATCATCCATAGTGATTCCATTAAGCCGTAGCTGCTTGGCATGTTTAAACGCCGCGTGTTTCTGCTCCACAGTTGCGAACTTGATGAGGATGGGACGAGGTCTTTGGGCCTGCGGGTTCTGTCGCCCCAAACGATGGCACTCAATAATGCCATTATTTTCTGAGGTCACACCACCAGAAATGAGGGACTTAACTTCGGTCAACGAGTCCCGTGGGACTTCGTTGACATTATATAGAATGGCATTGGGAGCTTTCCATTGGCGCTCCAGGCCCTCCTGTCGCGACAAAAGCCGGTTGATTTCATTGGAGTGAAGCTCTTGAAGGGCTCTAATAGTCTCTTGAGCCTGGCGGAGCTCTGCAGTTGCACGGTGACTGTCGGCAATGGACAATGTGATCTGGTCCAATCTGTCACTGACCTGCTTGAACTGCGCCGTGAGATTCGGAACAAGCTGTTCTACTACTTTTGTTACTACCTCAGTAATTATGGTGGGCAGAATGTTCTTCAGGGCCTCCTGGATCGGGCCTGACAGAGCACCATCAACGGCGATGGCGGCATCACCAGGGGGAGGTGTAGTCGAACGAACACGCTTCTCCCCTAAAAGTGTAAACATAGACGTCATTGTAGAAGTGTATCTGGTGTCAAAAGCCCTTTTTGTAAGCGGATTGGCACGCAAAAAGAATCTTGCAGGGGCCTCTTTTAAGAGCCCGAATTTGAGGTGGAACCCCGTTCGCTTTTCCGATACTCCAACCTAGGCGCCTCGAAGCAGATCTGCAGGAATTGGCATACCTCGTGTTACGGATTAACACTCCACTGACGTTCGGCAACACCTAATTGTGAAACTCGATTTCCGTCATCAGCTTACGCCCCATAACATGTGTCAGTGAGCCGGTCAAATCGCTCTTATCAACGCACATTCCTGCCGCACGCTCCCCACTCTTCCCCACTTTCACACGTTCCATGTTGCTGATGCATTTTGTTTTAGATTTTCTTGGGAGGATTGGGGGGGGGGGGGGCGGCTGTGAAGGGGGTTTGGAGATGGAGATGGGCCGTCCCCGGTTGAAGGGAGCGGCCACTGGCGAGGGGGATGGGGGGAGAGAGGGGGGGGGGGGGGGGGGCGCTCGCGTGCGGGGCAGTGTCCCGCAAGCCCACGGCTTTTATTGCAGACGATATCCCCACGCGGCCCCTCGCCCCCAAATATTGGAGCCCCTTGTCCAGAACACTGGCCAAACTAAAAAAAGTTCGCCAGATTGCAATTGGCTGCTTCTTTATAATAAAAAGTGAAGCCTATCGGCTTATTTGCACTTCTAAGCAATGGGCAGCACCTGCACATTCTGGAGGTTAGTTTCCGAAGATGATCTTCTAGGTCGGTAGCTCACTCCATTGAACCAGATGAACCCCCCTCCTGCCCACGAATACCGGAGTGGGCAGGATGGTTCCAACGGCATGTACCGAGGTCGTCAACCCGTGAAAATGCGCAGATTGCATCACAAACGATGTGTGTGCACAACAGATGCCGACCAGAACACTAGCAAATAGTCTAGCATAACCAGGGTGATTGCCAAAAGCCCAGACGTCATGACTTCATGAGTATGATCCACCATCTGCTGGTTCCCCTCGAACGACAGGGAGTCGATGGCTCTGTAAGAACTCTATAGCACAGAATGAATACAGAATACGAGTGTTGTGGGATCTGAGTTGTCAACTGGTTGTGGTCTTCGTCCAATGAAAACATGCTTTGTGGTTGGCTTCCTCCCCCTTCCCGATTTGAAGGACCTTGAGATGAACGAAGGGATGTTGTAGGTATCCTGAGTGGTTCAGGTACGCTTCTGCTGGCCTTCGAGTCAAGGTCTTCCAGTACTTTTGACCTTGTCGCCAATCAAGAACAGCAAGCAACAAGAAAGATGGGAATTGCAAAACAAGCAGGCATAATACTCGCACCCGATAGGGTTACAGCAAATTCTTGTCTTCTCAAAAACGTTGAACTAAATGTTCACTCGTCTGGCATTAAGACGTGCAAAATCTCAAAATCACTGGCCGGCCCTTCGCTGGCTAGCACACTCAAAGTAACAAACTGAAGGAAATGTTCCTCATTTGTATACACGGAAAGCACCAGGGGAAGAAACTCCCCAGGAAACATTCCGCAACATTGGCACAAGCGGCCAGCATGATGTACCTCTACTGAGAAGGAAAAATCAAGCGCCAACCTCAACAGGTAGGCGGTTAGAAGTTTGGTGTTATTGTGAATCGCTCCACTGAAGTGGGGCTGAGGTCATTGCTATAATAACGTCTCATAGCCATGCCCCTCCTACCAAACAGTAACACGCCCACCATGCTTCAAGCCCTCGACTCAGTGCATCTAGTGCATCAAACACGGTGTCTGTACTCGCCCCTCCTCCACATCCCTCATCGTTATAATTCTTAACCTTCCGCTGTAATTCCGACTTCCGGAGGAGCACAACCCTCTATACGCTGCCAGTGACGTACGACAACACTGCAGCAACAACTGTGTTGGCACCCAGCAAGGCTGCCACCCACAGGAAAGCTTAGGCCAGTCCATGCAATTGCCCGCAAAACCCTTGCTGGTCTAGTGTAGCGTCGGGGCACCATTTCCGGTGGCCCCAGACGTGTTTTAGCTAGTATAGATAAAACTGTAGTTTCCAAAACCGGCCAGCAATAGACAAAGAAAACTGACTACTGTATTATCCAGCACGCTAGTGCCATAGTCGAGATTCACAGCAGCCAGGCAAAATTACCCTACCCCAGGTACTATGCAAACCCACATTGAGAAGTGAGCCCGGATAAAATCAAGTCCTGGGTCTCTTAACTAGGATAGGATACCCATGCAATCGTAATCAACTTCTCTTCCGAGCTTTGTGAATGAGGGGCTCAACTGGCCGTTGTCATTTGCGGTCACCGCTTTCAATTCATCCCACACAATTCTCAGCGCCGGCTGTACATATATGCCAAGGCATTTGAGAAAAGCTGCTCCCGCACTCTCTCTAAGGGGCCTGGCAACACAGCCCCACAACATATAATATTACCATATTCACTTCCTTGGCAGTAGAAGCAAATAAAAGGCTGTCGTCCTGCACTGGTGACTTTACCTCCCAGATTCAACTCCACAGGAAAGCACCCACTTGCCAGGGAATCGTAGAGTGTCCGATGATCAGCTCCAGGGTGCACTTATAATCTATCATCACATGAAAGTATCACACCATTAACAAATTCAAGAAGACCCCGTATGCCTTTGAAACTGCACACAGAGGCAGTAAAAACAAGGGATCCTCCGAAATGCAAATCAGAGTTGCCACATCACGCTGTCAGGGTTGAAAGGCACTAGCAAGGCGGAACCTCTGACAACGAGTTGCACACTGAGAAAACCCAGGGGCAGCCAACTCTAAAGATTTAACACTGCTGCACGGCAACTGCACTGCAGCAGGTAGCCTAACTATAGACTGCAGCGGATAAAAACCATTGCAGTATGGTGTCGAGGACAACATGTCATTAAGCATTACTTAATAAGCGTTACTCACACAGCACTTACGTGCAAGAATAAGTCACATGTGTTGCCCACCCTGTCGTAACTCAATTCAAAACCAATTCCACTCCAAAGGCCTACCCTCTTGTTGTAATCTGCTCTTAAGCAGATAGAGTTAACCACATACCTCCACACTGCTGAGCATACACGCTCGAACAGCAGATCATACAGCTGACAACTGCGACAGAGAACAAATCAACAACAGGTACATCAAGTTTCACTCAGTCACTCTCGTTCAGCTGTGGTCGATGCAAGGGACCCTGATTGGTAATAGCCACAAGCGGAAGACCACCGTATGATCAGTTAAAACCACGTACCCCAAGCACACTTCAGGAAAAAAAGCCTGTAAAACATCCAAGAAAAGAGGAAATTGCATCATAGCACGACAGAAAAACACACCAAACAGTTGACCACACTACGGTATTTACGAAGACGTTGGAAGACTGAAGGTAAGCGAACCTACAGAACACTGACCTCTCATCTTCATGGGTAAATAAATACTTCACCATGGCCGACACACACTCCTTACTGCTCAAGACAAACCCTTGCAAGCCGGACAGAGCTGCTACCCCCTCATGCCCCACAGGACGAGGCCCTGGGATTCCCCACAGGATAAATAGAACAATGCTGGCGTGAAACTCAACCAGCACTCATTCAGCTTCTAATGCTAATCCGCACAGTTGTAACCAGTTATAACTTTCACTTGCCATAAACTCAAATCCACCACTTGATAGTGTACATTCACTGCCTTTGATTTTCTTAGTTGTTCGACAGCTTGCTTGTAGTTTGCTGACAACGCTTGCAAGCAATCTGCTGGCAGCACTATGCCCTAATCCCGGAGTGACAATTTTGACTGCAAATCTAAAGTTCCCTCATCGGTTCAATGCTAGCAAACATGCCCTGGACTCAAACCACAACCACATGACTAATGGGGACACTGTGTCAATTTGTCCCACAAGGGTCTGGGAAGTAACATATTACCTGGAGGATGCCAATTGAACTGCTCAAAAGCATGCCATCTCTCCCAGTCCACATGGGCACAAAATGATAATTCTCCAACAGCCAGATGGAAACAGTTTGGTGAGTGGATGGAGGTACCGGATTTTATACATGCAGGTAACCAAGGTACCCAACAACCCCTTGGCTCCTTCGCTTTAAAGGGGCGACGACGTAGCGCGCACAGGGAGGATTCATCTGCTGTACCCGTCGAATCATAACGGGCAGTTGACCAAATAAGCTGGTTACACAAATCGCTATCCTCCCTATTCTACTAATGGTTTCGGGTATGTGGCCCTGCAGGTCCAGAGGCACCGACAAGCCACCTGCCTCGAAACCATGCTGCACAATTCACAGGCTACTCAGGCAGTACAATTACATAGCACCAATTAAACAGCAGAACCAGGCCAGCAAATTCCCAGGCGAATGCACCCTTCACTGGAGGCGATGGCTTCACCACATTGATCTTCACAGGCCCCCAGACTCTCAATGGTGCGCGAGGGTAAGTGGATTAGGGTTCATAGCAGTCGCAACCCGGAATACCTCGCCGAGGCTTCCCAGAACAGATCCTGCTACCTTCTTTAGACCCCTGCAAAAAGGGGGACGTAAGCGCATTAGTCTCCGCCGCACAATGCACCCCAACACCCAATCCCCCCTCTCCTTGCCAGCGGCACACCCCCTCGAGAATGTACTGCTGCAAACAATGATTAAACAATCAGCTACAACAGAGGTCCATACTCCTGCACCCTACCCTCTGTCTTTACGTGCCCCCTTCCCCACTCTCTCTGGCACTAGCACAGCAGCCTAGTCAGGGACCACCTCATAACTGTCTGATAGGTGATACTGCCGCCAGCAACCTGGTCAGGAACAATGCCACCAAGGGAGAGAACAGCAAAGTCCCATCTTCTGTCTACGTACCCTCACGGCCAGCAAAGCCCAGAGTGAAAAACAGAACGCTCAGCATGATGTCAGTCATGGCACGTCATGCACATGTGTCCACTGCCAGGGGAATGTCGCAAGAGAGGAGAGGGGGGGGGGGGCGCACTTGCTGATCGTATCTCGTTCTGTGTATGCTGCATAGGCAATGACGCCGCCCATTGCAGTTGCAACCGTCAGTGATGCAGGAGTGGCATACCAGCCCTCATGTGCTTGATCCTGGCCCCCCGGTGATGCTCACCTTTACTTTGCTGTCACATTCTCCCCCTTCGCTGCCATCAACAGTAACACAGGTGCAATCATACCACCTCAACTTCCTAGCAACGTTCCTGCCCTCCCATGCCAGGGTGGTATTTCTGACTTTTAGTCCTGCCATGACAAATGCTCA
The DNA here is from genome assembly GCA_002005505.1 of Botryococcus braunii. NCBI lineage: Eukaryota > Viridiplantae > Chlorophyta > Trebouxiophyceae > Botryococcus > Botryococcus braunii. The sequence continues at coordinate 178,458 of KV908582.1, read as the reverse complement.
TGGCTTCACCTCTCAGGTCACAAAGTAAGCCCAGATGAATCCCCCGTTTCTTCCACTCTTGTGCTCCCTTGGGCTTAGAAATCAAGTGTTTAGAAACCATGTATTCAGTGTAACACTAAAGATATCACTGTAATGTCCTCTTCACAAAGAGAGAAGCGGCCCAATAAGTTGACTCCAGTTACACATTCCCTACAATGATGACACAACGTGCCTGTCAGCGCACACGTAAGATCTATACCATCCTCTGGATATCTATGCAGATTGCAACCGTGTTTCACACACAGAATCTCATAACGCCTTCAAATTTAAGGTATCCTAGTATTTCTTGCGCCTTGGGTTGCAACTTTCAATGTCTCTAAACAGCATCCTTTGGGCAAGCCAATCCGTTAACCATCGACAAATCTTCCACATCGGAGTGGACAAACTGAAGCTAAAACAATATGAGAAGCTTCATGGAACCACCTCCTGACTTCAAGTTAGTCATTTGCTGTTAAACCGAAGCAGCATAAACGAGAATACCTGCCCACAAATTTCGAGGAGCCGTGCAGACGTTGCAGCAATCCAGGCGCCAGGCCCAGCAGTTTCTAATGATCGAGGGGTTCCATCACCAGCGAACTCCATCTCCTGAGGACTCAACGGGGATCGTGGAGCCTCCTCCTCCTTGCGGGGCAACGGGGGAGGCCGCCAAGAATCTGAATCGTCAAATCGCGAAGGCAGGTTACGCTGGGCAGTCTCTGAAACATCACATGACTGGTCGTCTACTGCACGTCCTGTCATAGAAAGTGGGGCGATGCGAACAGGCTCCAATTCTGGGCCGGCCTCCAGTGCCGCCAACTCTTGCAGCAGGGCGTCTCGACTATGGTCAGGCAGATTGTGTGCACAGCCAACCACCCACTCCATGGCCTCGGTCCATAGGCCAAGTTCCCGACCAAGCACCTGAAGGGAGAGTGCACCACTAAGCAACAAAACTCATGCCTGCAGCGATTTAAATGAACAGCCAGCAAGTTGTAAGCCGCCACATCCAGTCTAATTGATAGTAACTGAGAGCATCCCGGCACCATCCAAGGAATTGCCGAACTAGCACAGACAGCTACCCCTGTTGCTGCAAAGCCTGGCATCGTTGCTATCTGGGCAACAACAGCAAAAAGTGCCTTTAACCTTCGAGGTTGCACCATAACGGGACGCCAGATTACACATACTACCATCTTGAGAACATCACATCTTCAGCCTGTACGACTTGCAATGGTTATAGCCAACAAATTCGTCTGACAGTAACCATAGGCGTATGCCATATCCATTCCGATGCAGGAGATCTCACCTCTGTGGTATACATGCGGATTGCCGCCTCATACTGAGCTTCCGTTAGTGTTGGACCATCGTGTCTGATCCGTTCGAAGCTTCCTCCTGGAAACCCTCGAGTTGCTTCAGATGACACCATCATGACAGATCCTTCCCCTTACCAAAAAATGCTCCAGAGGTTGCAAAGTGTTGTCCAGTCAGGGCATTTCTTCTCTAACAACCCAACCCACCCCATTCTGCATTGTTAACTGGTGTTCGGTGGCTGGACTGACTCGATCACGATTGGAAATGCTGCCCACAGCTGGTTACCCACACCCACTTCAAGACAGAGGATAAGAAATCGAGTTTTGACTCCAAAAGCCAACAGCTACATTTTGCTAAGCTGTGATGAAGTGCAGGACATCGTGGGGCTCACTGCTCTTTACTATCAGGCAGCTGTCCAAAAACTCCAGAAGGACATCGCCGGCCTCATGAGCCAGGCCTTCGTCCAGGGCCAAAGCAACCCTAAACATCACACATCCACCGTCAGAAATCAACAGCATGGTTTGCTTCAAGTAGGCGGTGCATGAGTACTGAAGCATAATAGCAAAATCGATGTAGTCACCAAATCAGCATGTCCTTCCCTTGCCACATCACAACAAATGCAGAATATACACTGCAAGAATACAACAATATACACTATGACTTCAACACTCCCTTCCTTACAGCAAGTGGTTCGAAAACGATTTAAATTCCAGAGGGATTAGTAGGCACACGCTTTCACAGCGCTTCATTTGTTAGGGGACCAACCATAACAACAGCGTGTCGCAGTCCAGCTTCTCAAGTGACCCGTACTCCTCCATCAGTGTTGGGTACACCTCTCTAAACCTGTGCACCACAATCACTGCTGAAAGTGAAACCAACAGAACAACGATAAGAAAGAAATGTTCAAACGCCAGACAAATTCGCTCAGAGTAGCACCCAAATCCCTCCACACTATTACCCCGCCGTCAAGATCACAATGCCACCATCGCTCCACATCCATTATTTAGTTTAGAAGGCCATTTAGGAGCAGCGAAACAAATCATGCACCAACAATGCGGGAACACAGGTATACCCTCTCGATGCACCTGCCGAGTAGGTGCGCCAAGCAATCCCCATTACCGTGACACGTTGACAAACCAAGACAAATACAGCCATCCCTTTAACATTGATCTTGACCCAGCAATGAACAACGCGAAACAAGTTCCAAATCCCGGTTAAGGTTGAAGGCAGCAAGAGAAAGACTTCGAAACCGCGTCACAGACTGCCATCACGAAAACCAAAGCATTCTCTGTTCATGTTACTACCCAAACGTACCTCCCAGTCTCGAACATTGCCTGTACATACACGAACGCTCCGCGAGTACGAACGTCTTCACTATCTGCGGCGTAGAACGTTGATTTAAGCAGCGAAAGTCCTGCTTCTCCGGCTCGTTTGAAGTCTGCTAAGACAAGAAGCCTTTCTGCAGCTTCCGCTTCTGCATAAAGCGCAAGTTTCGAACCCCGACGAGTACCAGCAAGGGAGCTCATAGGGCTCAGCGCCCGCGTCCCTGTTTGCATTTCAAAACCTTTCCCTGCTCTGCCGCTATGAAAAACAGCGATTGAGACGCACACACTTACACCGTACGTCTCTGTGCTCTAAATGATTTGTCCAGGGTTGTTTGTCTGGCTGTCGGCGACAACGCTGTTTGGCCCTTGCCCACAACAATATCCTCCAGAAGAGCGTGCTACTCTGCCAATATCGTGGGAACCAAGCGGGGCAATCCACTGTTGACAAAGCACGGACAAACAAAAACGAGGGATACGCAGTACGGAACCGACGCTTCGGTAGCGCTGCCAAATCGCGCTTGCTTGTTGATGTTATACCAACACTCGGCTGAAATAAGTCCCCTAAAAGGACAACTTCTTTCCTAAAGCACGCCGAGACCGCGCCCTAACTATACGCCTTAGCCTTAAGGGCCGACTTGCTGGGGGCATTGGGACCGGCGAATGCAGTGCAGTGGATCCGAGAGATCTTCCGTAACGCGGGTAACGGGCTGAAGATTCATAAAGGGACCCCCGTCTACGCTTTTGCCTTGTCCGCCATTCGCCGTAAATGTCTTATCTGCAGCTTGCCGATGGCTGATCCGACCCGAGATCACGAAGTGAAGCATAGATGACAGCGCAACTGCTTCCGGATCCATCCATTTGCATCACTTTTTCCACCGGAATCAAGAAGACCAGAGATGGCGGGGGCCAGCGAGGAGCGTCCCGGAAACCGAAAGGCAGCCAGCACCGAGCTTGCAGGTCACCGTTCCGGGATGCAGAAGGCAGGTTGTACCGCTTTGTGGCTGCCAGGATGCCACCTGCACGCAGAGGGCGAAAGGGGGTGGAAGGGGGGGAAGGCATTGCGGGTGGGGAACGGCCGTAGTGAAATACAGGGGGGTCGCCCACATGCGCGCGCTCCCCCCCCCCCCCCTCTTCTCTCTCTCTCTCTCTCTCTCTCTCTCTCTCTCTCTCTCTCTCTCTCTCTCTCTCTCTCTCTCTCTCTCTCTCTCTCTCTCTCTCTCTCTCTCTCTCTCTCTCTCTCTCTCTCTCTCTCTCTCTCTCTCTCTCTCCCTCCCTCCCTCCCTCCCTCCCTCCCCTTCCCTCCCTCGCTCCCTCCCCCCTCTACACACACACACACACACACACACACACACACACACACACACACACACACACACAAACACACACACACACACACACACACACACAAGCGCGCGCGCGTGCATACATACTGATATTCTTAAGAAGAGGAATTGTAACCCCCTATCAGGTGAGAAGCCTGCCAAAAAAGGATCCCATAAGCATATCCTTAAGGATCCCAAAAAAACATATCCTCCATAACTGAGGTATCGTGGATGTGGAAGGACTGTGCGGAGCCAGTTGGAGGCCTTTAACCTCAAGTAGTAGTTGTGTGGATACTGCATTGCGCAAAGAAAGAGTCAAAGCTAAGACAAGTGCGAAGGTGGGAAAATATGCACCTGACTGATGCACCCTATCCGCCTCTTGAAGGAGTATACCCGATGGCCCCCTGCATTTAAAATTAAGAGTGAAGCCTATTCTGACCGCATACCATAAATCCATCATGCAGGGACGCGAAATCCAAGGGCCAAACATTCAAGGTGATAATGAGAGGGAGGGAGGGAGAGAGAGGGGGGGGGGAGAGAGAGAGAGAGAGAGAGAGAGAGAGAGAGAGAGAGAGAGAGAGAGAGAGAGAGAGAGAGAGAGAGAGAGAGAGAGAGAGAGAGAGAGAGAGAGAGAGAGAGAGAGAGACCATTGAATAGTGCAAAAACTGAGTCGTAACACGAACGCAGAAATGTATGAACCCAAACTATTAGCCTGCATGTGTTTAGAAATTGTGATTTGAGGATAGAAAAAACACCAAAATACAGACTGGTAGATAGGAGAAAAGTTGTTCTGCATTTACAGCAAATCCCCCCTGCATTTACAGCAAATCTTACAAATAGGTGAACTAATCCGTCTCATTCTGAACAGGTAATGACTCGCTGGGTTACTGAAAAGCACTTGTGAGTTGCTCTTTACATAAGAATCCAAGATAGTGGAAACCGCTGTGCAAATGAAGACGTGCGTTCAAGACTTTGTCCTCAAGGTTATGACTTTTTTTGCGCATGTGCAGATCTGCACGTGGGTCCTGAAAAACAGCAAAGTACTAAAGAGATGCCCTAGTGCATCTATTTAGAATAAAGATTGAAGCCTATCCTAATCGCACACCATAATTACGTCATGCGGGTACACGGTATCTAAGGGCCAGATTGTAAAGGTAGCAGTGAAAAATTCCAGACAAGTTATGGGACTAGTAAAGGGGGGGGGCGGGTGTGGAGGGGGGGGGGACTATAATCTACTTCTGTACGCTACCCACCTGCAGTCGTCCAATGACAGGAGCCACAACACTGTATCATACTCCTGCCCCGTGTTCCATCATCCACAACACAGGGCCTATTTTCCCTAGAAAACGAAGCAAAAGGAAGAAAAAAAAAAAGAAAAGGGGACACCATTGCACACCTCAGGATCTTGAGGCGCCGGGGCCTTTCTACCACTACAAAAAGAGAGAATACATCTCACACCTCAGGGCCTTGCCAATGAGGCACCGGGCATCATGTTGGTGCCAAGAAGATATGCAAGCTGGTGCCAATGGAGTCAATCAATAAAGAACCCCGTGGAGCCCAAATCTGATACCCAGACGCTGCAGCCAATCGTTAACCACGCTTGGTATGAGTTATATTGTAACGTTACACCAACGTGCACAGACTGAGAGCGCATACGTAAGTATGAATACTGTTCAATGAACCAGTCCATTCTTTTCCGTGTGTGCCAGCTCGGGTGATGCACACTCGCACACCTTGTTTAATGTTTTGCTAATCAGCAACCATCAAGAAGCCCCCCCCCCCCCCCCCAATTTTCCAAGTGACGTGATCACTGGTGCAACCCAATCGTGGTCCCCCGTGGTGATCTGAAATGCAGATTTGTCACGCTGCCCGAGCATTGGCAGTACTAGTGGTGCGGATGAGAACAGTCCGAAATAAGTTTGTTGCGACTCAACATTTAAGTCCATACATAAGAAATCTTGTCACAATGCACACATCATGCATGTCTGGTGACGGCGCAACGCTGCATAGTTGACGAACATAAACCCAGTGGCGCGCTTGAGAAGGAAGCCATTCACAGCGCACAACCTGTAACGGTGATAAATGGCTATGTACCCTTCCCATCAACCAATGAAAACACGAGCATGCTGCAGCCACCAAAGATATCAGCAGTACTTCCGCGTACCAACTTTACAGAGTCGCACCATTGAGCGGAGGACGCGCTCGCGCGCGCGCGCGCGCGCACACACACGCGCACACACACACACACACACACACACACACACACACACACACACACACACACACACACACACATACACGCGCGCGTGTGTGTGTGCATGCACACATTCAACGCTGTTCCATCCTTGTACACAACACCCCCCCCCCCCAATGAAGTCTTAGCTAATAGGCATGGCCTGTAAGCATCAGCGAAACATTTGAAGCACCGTTGCAGCCTAGGCACAAGTTGCTGTTGGACAGACCACGACCTATGCACATGAACAAAGGTCTTCTAACTGAAGCACACTATCCCAGAAATTTGAGGAGAGTATTAAGGAAACTAAACAGAGCATAGCGACCGCCCTGCGTAACGATCGAACTTGTCGAGCGGGCCTGCAGATCTAAGCGAGTCAAACTGCGTTCACTGAGCTTCTCCCCCGGGGTGGGGGAGGGGGGGGGGGACAAACGGTAACCAATTTCACGTGTTACCAGAAGAGCTTGCATGGGAGAGGGGCCAGGGGCCTTTGCACGTCCATAAGGACGAAGCTCAGACCTCTCCAGAAGAAGTCCGGCCCTTTCCCCCCGACACCCACCTCTCCTTGCCTTTGTACAACAGTCACTAGGATACAATGTGAAGTACATCACACCATGCATCTTGTATGGTGAGCCGCCCAACCTTCACTCACCGACAGCTGACCAGGGGGAGTGCAATAACTCCTCATCCACAACAAGTCCAGTGCGACAAATCCTGCGATGGGGTTGTGAATAAGTCCGGAGCGCAATAAATCCCCTGATGCGGAGTGGTTTATTCCTGGGAGTGCAATAAGTCCTCTTGACTGGAAGGAGCACTCTACCCGCACGCACGATGTCCTGCACGATGTGTACAGACCCACATGGACGCATTGTACAACGAGAGTCAGCCGAAGCGGGCCGGACCACTAGGCTTCAAATACTGACAGAAACCCTTTGGACAACCGTTCATCCGTTCCTTAAACCCCCACCTCGACTGAGCATGCGCAAGAGAAAACTTGCGTAACTTGCATCTAGCCAACAACCTCCTGAACAACTTCCATAATTTGCGTCAAGCTTGGCGAATGAGGGCAAAAGAACTACCAGCCGGCTTCCCACTTAAGGGAAGTTACCAAAGGTACCATGCCTGGGTGCCGTTATAAACACATGGGATGGTGCAGTGTTCAGATGCGGTGCCCCAGTGCACGTGGGGTTCGAGTCCGCGACATATCAGTGTGATGAACACACGGATAGAAAGAATAATACAAGACATCCATAAGTTCGCGCCCCCATCTTGCTTTTCTTAAATCATCCATAAGCTGGTCTTGCGAGGTGACCAGCCGGCCCTTCAAGGTGACAATCACCCATGAGCTGGTCCAGCAAGTGCAAATGTCGAATTGAAGCTGGGAGTGTTGGCCTTCCCACCAAACCTTGGCAATGTATTGTCGCAGTTGAACCAGGGTCACCAGGGTCCCCAGGGGCCCAAGTCACCAGGGTAGGTGTCAAGGCACAAAGAATCGGTCAGCGTGGAGTAAAATCCCTGCTGGGAGACTACAGTAAACTGAACACCGGAAAAAAATAAATCAAGTCAATGAATAAAATGAACGGAGGCGGTGGGGCAGCTGTCGCATCAGATTGCCCCCCCCCCCCCCCCAAACCCCAAACCATGTCCTGCCATGCCTGGCATATGAACAATGGATTTCCACTGGCACAAGGAACAGAGCCAGCTTCCGGACAACTTCTTAGCTGAACTGCCTAGTGCCCGACTTGGTGCCTCCGCCTTGGTTTCCTGAGAGACAGTGCATACACACCAGCAGTACACACACCAGCCAACTAAGTGTCGTGTACACACCAGCAGCACAAGGTCGTATGCACACCAGCAGTACACACGCCAGCCCACAAAGTGTCGTATACGCACCAGCAGTACACAGTCGTATGCACACAGCAGTACACACCAGCCAACAAAGTGTTGTATACACACGAGCCAACGAAAGGTGTGGAGCCAACCCCAAGCGCCCCCCTCTCCTCCGTCCAACACACCCCACACCCCGCCAGACTCCTCCACCCTCCCGTGCTGCGTTCCAGGAGCTTCCACGATTGCCTACTTTGTACATTCATGTGCCCCCATCACATGACACAGCATGGCTCTCCAGGGAGGCTCTCCTGAGGGACCTGGTTCCGGTTCAGGTACCGTATTGTACCTCATCGGCGTCCGGCCCAAGCTTACGGCTTACAGCCTCCAACCTACCTTGGGGATTAGCCAGATCCGGCCAGAGAAGGGCAGGCAGTCCAGCCAGGACTATGAACGGGCTTGCTGTGGCAACCCGCCCATTACCAGCAAGTCCCCAGCTCGGAAAATGGTGCGAGACCCCCAGCTCAGCGGTA